>WURT03500987.1:4631-17688 GCA_009936505.3 Holothuria glaberrima | reverse complement strand
ACACGGTAACCAACACTGTCACAAACTTGCACTCAAAAGCTATAGAGAAGTGTTGAACGTAAATGGATCACCCGTCCATTACATATGCTATTAAAGAAATCTACAAACACGAAGAAATAAAGCGTTCTTCCCATAAAATAAGTTACACTTGTCTTTGACATGGAAACTGTCCAAAAAGCTGTAACTATTTACCTGCAGGCTGGTCTGTCTGTCATGCTAGAAATGCTGTCTGTCATGTCATGTCTGTCATGATAGAAAACGTAATATAAAGAAAGTATTGGCCAGGAGTGTGCCCCAGCGGGAACCGGGAACAAGACATGGATATCACGCTCTTTCTATTAGTCCTCTGTTTGATGGTGTTGTAAGAAACGTAGACCACACACACCCTTAAAATAACGATTAGCAGGCAAGCATTTGGAAGAAAAAAATTAGGGAACCTTCTGGTAAGTGTTTACATCTGGCGTTAACATTAGTTGCGATTACGTAAACAACGGTGTGTCGTAATGACTATTTTGGGGTTGAATTCAATTGAATTCTTAGGAAGGCTACAAATATTTTCACATCTCTTATTGCCATTTCATTTGTAGACAAATCACTTTACGTCTTGGCTACGTAAGGCATGTTCACATTCGTTGTGTCCTAAAACTTGCATTGGTCAAGTGAAAGTATAATGATTTGTTATCATACCGGTAGCCAAGGAGGGGGCAAGGGCGCGAAGCCCCGTTGAAAACTTTTTCGCCCCCTAGAAAGTTTTCAAGTTGCCATTTACTTAATACATTTTTACACATTTGGCCGCCCAGATAAATTTTTCGGCCCCCCCCCCCCTCCCGGAAGCTATTTCGCCCGATTCAGTACCTTGTCTGGCTACGGGCCTATTTTTTATACCGGGGAATTGGGAACCAATATACGTATAAATGAGTGAGGCAAAAACAGCTTCCCAAGAAGATACATTGCGTTGTTTTTTACTGAACAATTAAGTTAATTTAGAATATTCAAATACATGAATGACTAGCTTCTGCTTGCTGAGTTTACGACACTTATCTTTCAGTTTTCATCCTGCAGGAAGTGATGTTTTCATTGGCGCCTACTGAAAGAATTTCATCGTGTTGGAAGACCTGTAAAACTCCAAAGGAGACTTACAGACATACTCTACGCATGTAAAATACGTAAAAGCACATTTTTGGTCGGCTGGAACAAAACACAGCTGTCACGGAAAAATTTGGAAAGATTATTGGTGAAAATAACTTGGGCATATTGGTAGATGGTGCATTGTATTTATCAACCAAATTATTTCGTCAGTTCTTTAAGCTTGGAAAGATTTCATAATTCTATCAGATACCTAAGAAAAGGGCACAACTGGTCACTCCAGCATCCTTCAGTCATGTAATCATAGTTTGCAACACTGGCTAGAATATTTAGTATTGCTTTTCTTTTAAATACCTTTCAATTACGACTCGACGTTTAAGAACAAAAATTTTGCATGAAAGAAAATGTCAGCGAATGATATTTCTTGAATTTTTAAAGATATAATTCAACTTCATATATATTATACCATGATTAAAATACCCATGTGAGAACTTGCATAGGGCTGACCAAATTGACTTTAAAAAGGAGTACGGTATCTTGTATTTATCTTGAATCAACATGATATAGAGAGAAGACATTCGATTTGATCTCAAAAGTTCAAAGGTCATTCGAGGTCACCAGCGGTCAAAAACTTAAAACCTCATTAACATGATATATGAAGATGGGAAAAACAGAAGCTGTTCATGTTAAGTATATATGCCACGTTGAGAGGAGTAACCTTTTGTTTTTGGTGGAGGTCAACAACTTTATAAACATGTCATAGCAAGACAGGAAGCACAGACAAATCTCTTCTAAGACACGTATTTGTCAATTTATTTCATCGTTATTTAAGTTTTGGTGTTGTTCAAAGGTCATGCGAGGTCAGCAGGGGTCAAAATGTGAAGGCATCGTTAAAAATGATGTAGTCGAGAAGTATAAATTTGAGGGGTGAATCTTTGTGTAACAAAACAGCACCCTTTTGGAAAGGAAACACTAAGCCTTAAATGATGTAAACCAGGTGTAAGAATTTCAGTGGAAGGTATTTATTACAGATAGTAACGTGGTTTCTTATACCCAAAGTTGGATAATACTGAGATGAATGGAGGCATTTGATCAAAATCACCCTTAAGAATCTTTTCTCCTCTTGATAACTCTCAAAACACTTTCTTGAAGATTTTTAAATCTCGGATCTGATAACTGCATAGCCATTGGTGACATGTATCGACTGACGAATCCATAACTGAGATTATTGTTGGGATCCGCGTATCCAACCTGTCCACCGGCACCAGCTGAGCCAAATAAATTTCCAGCCTAGAGGAAAAACATAGCAGATTAAGGTAAAAGTTGATGATAAAGTTGTACAGTTGAGACAAACTTTTTATTTTATTTCATTTCATTTATTTTTGATTTATCACAACACAAATTTACAAACATATAATGGAAGCGTGAAAGTAACGAATTTCTTTGAAATAAGTGCACTTAGAAACCCAGTGGGGCTTATCGAAAAGTGGCACATGCATACCCCATGGGCACTGATATTATTTGTAGATATGACGCAGTTGACACTGCCTCCTTAAAATGATGTTTAAACCTGCCATGCTGAGCACAATTTGTTACGAAGTTAGGAGCCACCCTCTCATATAAGTTTTTGAGGAGAAATGTGTCTGTGTGTAGCAACCATGGAAAAACGAAATCCTTGAGCTTATCACACACTTCGTTCGGTCTAACATTATCCACTGGGACTTTAAGATAGTATTTGGTACTACTAAATATCACTACACTGCTGAATGAGGTCATGTAATTATAAAAGATATTGACATTTACTTAATTCACTTATCATCATAACCAAAACTGGTGATTTATAGGAATCTTTGAAAATATTCGAAATAGAACTATCGTGTGCATTGGTAAATACAAAATCACACGGGCGGGGATATGTTTCCTTATGGGATGGGGAATATGACCCCCTTTTCAAATATTTTACTGTGTAACTGTGTCCCTCCGAGATCGTCGACCATGCAAATCAAGAAACGAGTCAATTCTTGAATGAAGGAAATCATGATAAAATTTTCCCACAAATTTCGGCAGTATGACAATATCTTACTCTGGAAGGCACATAACAGTTTAAAAACAATGACCGTGGTAACTTCTGTCCTGGGAGTATCGCCTAAATACAAGAATATTTACACTTTCAAACGTTACAAATGGAATTCAAAGTTTTAAAGGGTATAAACATTTCCCCATCTCATTTTCAAACATTTGCAGAATATATCATATGCCCTCATGTATCTCTGGTGATCTTTCAGAACATAAATACTAAATTTTGGAGGTAAATTACGTAGTTGACTCGAACGATTTTAACGTCCAAGTAGCAATAAAAATTATCATGTTTAAAAGGAACGCATTTACATGATTTTGCATGGGATCATGCAAGGATAATCACATCAGGCTAGCGGCTGATTCGGTCCTTTAAGGACTGAGTCCTTGTTTGTTGTCCACCGATCATTTAAAGCCGGACACTCACGGAACATTTTCTAAGGTTTATTCATGAAATAACATTCAGCGACTCAACCGTTCGTCACATTATGGGTGTACCTTTATAAGCTACGACCATGTTGCCGCGTAAACCATTGCAGGTCATTGGAGCTTTTCTTTAAATTTTGAAAATCATCAAAGCTGTTTGCATTGTATTTAATCGAGTTATTGAAGACTGCAGTTTCTAAAACTTAATGGATTCACTTGCGTGCTATCTAGCGACACGATATTCTCAAATTTCGCACGAGATCGTTCCGCGTATTATGCCACTGTGGCAGGTAGTTTCGCATTTCTTAGGGAAATTGTTAATGCCTCCGAGACAAAACCTTTACGTCAACAGAGAGACGAGTTGAAACTAAGAAGACACTTACGTTTTCTCCTTGTTCTATTACATTCATTCCGTACTTCCATCTCAATGGATGATCAAAAAGGACTAAATCCGGTGTCGGACCTCTTTTGTCGTTTACGTATTCTTCCAGAAGTTTTTGAGAGAGCAGAACTTTGTTTCCCTGTTTACCTCCATTGGCTAAAATATCATACAATTTTGCTAATGCTCTTGCTGTAGCCACGCCATTGGCCGATGCAATTTCAATTTTACGTACTTCCGGATCAGCCATTCGATCAAACTAACAAAAGGAAAAGAATACACAGTTGCATACAGTTACTTTCGCATGCAGGTTTAAACGGAGTTTTATTAAATGTCTATTTCGAGCCAAACAGACTCCTTCAAATTGCTTAATCCAGAGGATGCTATCCTGGCCATACTTATACACAAACATGTTGATGTGCACTGCGAGTATATCCAGTTTCCACCCTGAGAGGAGGCGTCTTGTCGAATTAGGAAGTAGAGGTCCCCTGCGCTTCCATGGGCCACGTTACATCCGGCCCGTAGGGAGTAGACGTGTAATTACGTGCTTGATGGAGGGAGAACTGGGTGGTGCGTGATCACTGGACAGAAATATCTGGCAACTTGTGCGGTGCAAGGAAAGCAAAGTGTGGTAAGGAATTTTTGCCATAAGACTTTACCATTTTATAAGGATTTATTAAAGGTTAAGAGAACCCTTCAGTGGTGAAATGAAAGTTACACTATGCTGACATTGTTAGCGTAGTTCCTGTGAAGGCTTTATAGGCTACGTGCTAGTTTAGCTACTCTGTAATGCTGAAGTGCAAGAAACATCCCAGTTTCCTCCTCCCCTTCCGTCACCTGATCCTGAATCATACACTCTTTAAAAATGCCTATTCAAATTAAATAGGCATCTTATCAAAGGGGCAATGAATAGGGAAACTTTTCAAATATTTGAAAAGATTTGTTTTAAAAATGATTAGAATTGTTTCCGCATTTTTGATCCGATTCTAATCAAAATTTGAGAAGATGGCCTATTCAGTGCCCCTTTGAATAGGCATTTTTTAGAGTGCATACTGCAATTTGAGTGAGGACTGACTAGTCTATTAGATAGTGGGCTGTTCTGAGTCGTTTCACTGTCCAAGAAAAGAGAATTAAGGACAAAGTAAAAGGGCCCTGGCTGTATTTTGTGAGTCCGCAGACTACAAGAGGAGCATTCTACAGAAAACAGAGTGTGATCTGGTGAGACCTGCCCCGGTCCATTTCTGAAGGCGTGCCGACTGTGTTAACGTACCGACGGTGGATTTTTTAGCGTTCCGACAAGCAAGACTGCTGAGGTGTCCAGCCTGGGCGCACGGAAGGTTTGGGCTTCAGCTCTCTGGAAGGGTAGGTTTCTACTGAGGGATCTAGCGACTAAGATCCATAAATGACTGCAGTTTGAGTTAAAGTTCTAAATAGAAGCCTTATTAATTAATCAGTTTAATCATATGTACATTTTTAAGTTCGGAATGTAAGTTCCACGAGAAGAAAGGAGATTTCCTTTTACATTTTAGATTGGCTTGTTCTGTTACGTGTTTGTGTCAACTCCCCCCTCCTCTTAGTTCTATAAAGTATCCCTGCAGCACATATGCATACCTCTCTGAAATCGACGCAGGGTCTACGTTGCACATACATTCATCTTATTACTTTGCAGGAAATATGAGCTCGGAATCGAAATTGTTGATAGTGCCTTTTGGTAGCATTTAATTAGTCTATGGTCTTAACAAACATTTACCAAAAAACCTTATTTGTTCGGGGTACAATCAAGAATCCTGCATTACAAAAATACAGACTTAAAAAAAGCCTTACCAGTGTATAATAGAGGTGTTCACTCCCAATCTTTAAAAAGTAACAAGACACAAAATTCTTTATCTTCTTCAAGATTCATTGTGAGTCTATATTCTGTCGCTCATACTTTTTTCAGCAACTTACCTCGCAAACTTCTCCACATTTATCTACGGTCTCTTGGAAGAGCGAATTGCTGCCACCAGATACGGTCATCAACAAGTAATCTCTCAAAATTCCAGGGCTTAGTAACGCATAGACGTAATGACTAAACGTTCCTTGAACGTTAACACTTCTACCTATCCGATGATCAAGTTCTAGTGGAGCGCCGATATAGGCGTCGATACCTGCAAAGATGATTGTCTAAGTGTTTTTAGTAGTAGTAGTAGTACTCAACATAGTCTGTAAAATAATCCTGAGGATCAAATAATAGTCAAGAATATCTCTGATGGATGTCGAGATAGCCTATATCCTCAAATATAAACAAGGCACACTTAGGAGTTAGGATTCTGAAACTCTTTCAGCATGAATACAACTTAGTCCTACCTTGCACATGTTCCACACTCTAGTAGACATACTCTGATTGCGGTCCCCCTTCTCATCCGTCTCAGCCACGTAACCAGTGGTTATGTGGCAAAAAAAAAAAAAAAAAAAAAGAAGAAGAAAAAAAAACGGTGCCTTTAGACGGTGCGTATGGACTCATTGCTTACAAACAAAGACGTCTCTGTGTGTCGGTAAAAGAGTTTATATGGCGCGTTTACACTGTCGTCGCAGTGCAACGTAGATTCCAATTCGTCTACTTTTTGCACGCATGCAGTCGCACAAGCGTTTACACGCACAACACCTAACATACACGCATGTGTTCTCGCGCATGCTCTATTCCAACCAATGCCAACCAGTGACGTAACCGTGAATAGTCTAATCGGTATGCCACCACCAGGTATGAAAACATCGCATGAATAGACAGTAATGAAATAATTCGATATCAGATAATTACAGTGCATGACGGGAATTATTTACCTTGCTCTACTAACATCATCTAAAGTAATGGTGCATTCACCACATACATTCCGCCCGTTACAATAGTGCTTTTTCGACACCAATTTCCGGGTAAATTATACTAGTCCACAACAGGACCCTATGCGACGGGTTGTCGAAAGGATGGCGAACGAAAAATTTAGAGACGCACGAAGCGCTTCGAAAATTTTGGGGTTTTATTATAAAAAAAAAATAAAATTTTGCTTTTCTTACAGAAAGTTGAAAAATCTGGGACTTTGTTTGAAATATCTGCCAATTTAAAGATCAATACCAAAACATCCGTTGGGGCAACTGATCATCTTCGGGGATTTCATTCATTTCTCACTTATAGAAACTCCTCAACAAATCTGAAAATTTTCCCGGTTGAAGGGCAGTCTTGCTACATCTCATCCCCAACTTGGCGCCACGTCTGAACTCGGCATTGAGGCACTTTTAATTGTCTTATAAAATGTGTTTCTTACGATAGGGAGTCTGAACTAAGCATCTACAAAAAGGTGGAAAAAGAGCCTGGGTAGAACATCGATGTAATTTCATGTTTTTCCAGAATCACGACTACAGGAAAGAGCAATAATTGTGAAGCTTTACAGTTGAGGGAAACCAACGTGCTTGAAATGGCAAAAGTTAGGGTAAAACAGAACTGAAAATGAAAACGCGATAAGCCCAAAAGATTTTTTACAGTTGTATATAAAATTGTGGCAGAAAAAAACTACATTCATCCATGATTACCTTTGGGATCATTTAAAGTATTGTCAATTTATCGCTTGGAGGCATGCCGAGGTTACTGTTTACAGGTAGTAAAGTATCTTTTCGATCGATTATACAAATGTGGGGGGCACCGTTGTCGGCCAGGGCACTCCCCGTGCCCCCGTCTAAGGGCCTGTACCCAAATTTAGCGCGGGGTGTGTGCAAACAAAATCACGGAATCGGTCTGTTGGTTCAGCAAATTGCCCGTATGCCTTGCAACAATAGTATCGCCTACAATCAATACGGGCAGTCGCTTTTGTATCGTCATTCAAAGAGAGACGTATGAAGTTACTAAACGGCTATTTTAGTCATAATTTACATCTTTTACAATTTTATTACCGGTACTAATAGATATATATATATATATATATCATGGCAAGTAGTGGTAATTTAAACTTTTCTCTTACCAAAAGGCTTGCTTACTTCTTCGTCAAAGAACTGACCTATAGTCCTTCCTTTAGGATCTATCCTCCGAAAGAGAGCGTCGACTAAGGGCCCCATTGTTATGCCATGGTACCCGTGTCTTGTTCCCGGTTCCCATTGTGGTTTCGTTTTTGCTAAAATACTATCTATCTTAGCGTGATCTTTCAAGATTTCAAAGCTCAGAACAGTCTCTGTGCTGGCAAGTCCTGCCTAGAAGAAAATAAAAGAAATGGACTGCAACCATCTTTGGACAGAATTTCACTACCATAAGTTTATCATAAGGAAGTTCCTAGACAGCAGACAAAGTCCGACATTTTGTTGATTTTTCTATTGTAATGACTGAAAGATTGGCTGGTAACCGTACGTGTGTCAAGCTCCTGATAAATACGGAACCGTACTCACACTGTAAAAACGTTGAAGAAAACACTCATCACCCCAAATTCACTTTTGGTTTGGGTATCTCAGTTGGTGACTGCCCTTAGATTGGTATCACATATTGAAACTTCTGAAGATGCAAGTTAACTCACATTACACACAATGCAGAGAGTGGTAACACATTAGGGTCATGTATGCTAACCATGACAGTACCTCAAGTAATAAACTAGGGTTATGTCTACACAAAGAGGAGCTTTAAGTCAGTTTTGAAAGGGGCTATAGAAGCAACATGGTTGAGAGAACTGGAACCGTATGGGATGACGAAATGTGCCCTTTAAGATTAGATTACTACAAAATCAAAATTGATTACTGCATGGAAATTTGAATCAGTCTGCTGGGTGTTTCATGTTCGGGAAGACTTATTTGACTGAGCATTAAAAGTCCCCGCACAGCAAGTTAACCTAATCCTTTCAAGCTGTCTCACACACAGTTTGTATTAAAGTACGTCTTTCGTACATTTTTTTTTGTACTTGTAAAATTTAAAAAGTGTTGCTGAAGCAATCTGTTGAATCTGATTTTCCCACTCAAGACAAATTTCGTGTTTTATTCATTTAAGTCACGGCAGATACGCGTTATCTGTTACTTCCAAACCATACTGTTTCTACATCAGAGAAGTCCTGAAAACACTGATGTGATCAAAGTATTGTTGATGATTTTTCCATTCCAAGTTCCTTGGCTTAAGGGGTCTTTTTCATCACAATACATATTGAGGACAACACCATATTGTTTAGTATAACTGATGACTGCACTGTGACTGACAAGTTCAAATAATTGCGTCAATCTAATTGGTCTCTCTGATTTAACCCCGTTGTCATGGGGATGGTGGACGGGGGTTCCCCCACAAAAGGTTTTGCCCCTAGAAAAGTCAAAATTATCAGTCTTAATCCATTTTAGTAAGTCTTGTGCTCCCTCCCCAGAAATATTTCGTTACAGGGGCTTACTTACGCTCCCTTCAGTACCTTTTCAGGCCACGACCTGCGCTGATAACCTGATAATGTACCGGCCCAGACACGCTATGCACACCCAGAATCAATATGACCTAGCGCAGCTTAACCTTAGGTACAGGCTATTGTTGTGTTGTATGGGGGATTCACTAAATAATTAGTCTTTTTGACGTTGGAAAAAGTTAACTGAGTAAGGAAACTTTTACTGTTTTTGAGTGAGAACTTTTACCTTTTAAATACAATGAGGTTGATGCAACTATTTTATGAATGGGGTTACTACATATGGTAAATTAAAAGACTTCACATCATGCGATGCTGTCTAACTGAATCTCTTAACTCGTTACACACCTTACAAAGTGCTTTAATAACAACGCAAAAAAATGTTACCTTTTCTGTAACGAGAAAATTAGCTCAAGTGGGTTAATTTAACCGTTTTCTATGATACAGATGTATCAAGTTAGGGTGTTGAAGTTGGTTTATCATCACAGTTACAAGAAACCAAGCAAGGTTCCTTGTAGTGTCCGTTACGTAACAGACAAACACAAACGACCCGCATAGCTCGAATATGATATTTGAGTGACAAGAAAAGGTTTGTTGTTCACACGAGACAAGAAAGGGTATATTGTTCACACCTGGCCACCTATTGCGTGAAACTGGTGGTCTGAGCAATGACAACAGTCAAGAAAGTCCTAACCCGCCTTTTAAATTATTAAATTCGGGTCTCTCGTGTGCTTCGTGAGGGTAAGGCGGATGCTCACACTATGAAGACTTTTTTGTCTTCCTTCGACATTTGAAGAATGCCCTCCCAGGATTAGATAAGCAGAAAATATCTTTGTCGATATTTGAGTTTTTACTTTTCCCTCTAATCTACAGATCTTATCTGTAATGTCCTTCAGATATCATACCAAAGATGGCACAGGGTAAGCTACAGCATGTTGATCGCCGTGTAGGGCTACATGGTCCAAAAGGGTTATATTTCCTCTTTGGAAGTACGAATAGGAACCGTATATCCACTTTAGGGTGGTGATCATTCAAGGAACGATGAATGGTTAGTATCATCCAACCACTGAGGAGTACGTAAATGAAAGATTTCATGCTACCCCCTCCCCGACAGGACAAAGGGCCTTGGTAGCTTCAACTTTGTATTATTTTTAGCACTTTGGAAACATCAATGCACGATTGAGTAAGGCGAAAACGATGTTTCCAGTCAAAAATCCATCACGTAATAGTCGAGATGTTTAACGGCTGAAGTGAAAAATTGAACGTTATAATAAAGTTACAAGCCATCTGGAAATATTTTGTCATTTCTTGAAATTAAGAAAAAGTAAACTTTTCGGAGAAAAAAACTAAGTCAGCATATCAAATTTATTTTTCATCAATAAAACACAGAAATATGTGGATTGCAAAAGCAGTTTTAATATTTCACTGTAAAATGACAAAACTTAAACTAATTTTAATTTTTCGTTGAAAAAATGTATAACCAATGTGCTCTATTTTGCAGGCCCAATAGAACCTTAGCCTTATTATCCAATATGTCCGAACAGAAAGATACAATCGACTTTTTTGGTTACCATTTTAAGTATATAGCTTTTCTCTATTGGGGCTACAAAAGAAAAAACCCAATAGAAAACAAAATTTGATTGTAACTTAATTTTTCTATGTCAATATTGTAAGTTGTTCATTCAGTTCATGCTTTTCTTTAGTACGCAATAAAAAGCAGAAAAATATTTGCATATCTGCTTTTCCTCTGTTAATTTTTTCATTTATCGGCAAGGTTTGTCAAAATTCTTTCTTTTTCTCAAAAATAAACAAGTCTTGTCCAAGGAAAAATGAAGATTTTAAATTACTAAGAAAATTTTAAAAGCGGAATTTTGATCCTTTTTCGTTAAAATTCAAATTTTATATAAAATTTGTTGAAATTAGGTACCTCGCCGATTAAAAAGTTACGTTTTCAAAAGAAAAATCTGGTTTTCGTAAATTTCATACAGAGAAACAATGTTTTCCAAAGGAAAAAAGAGCATTTGACCATTTCCAGAAATTACAATTTATTTCCAGATGCAAGTTTATTGTCTTACTTCATGTTCTAAAAGTTGTTCAACGGTGATAAATTCCTTGCCGTTTTGCGAAAACTCAGGCCAGTAGTGCGAAACAGACTTTTTGAAATCGAGGTGCCCCCTGTCAGCGAGCATAGCCACACACAAAGCCGTCAACCCTAAAGGAAGATGAAATTAAATTTTTTTGTTTGTTTTTGCTTTTTAAAGGCAAGGAAAAAAGTTTAACTCCTAGGCTACCCATATTTTGAAACATCTGTTCAATGTAAGGAACATGCCTTTTCATTTGACAGCATATAATTTAGCAAAATATCTTTACATCATTGAAAGAACGGCACCAATTAAAAAGCGTAAGATTATGTTCAACTGAAACTGCGGTTATTGCATTTATCCTGTAATGGATAAAACAAAAAGATAAAATAAATTATGTTTCAAAATTTTATTATGAATATACAACAGTACTCTCCTTTTTATCTGAAGAGTTATATCTAATTTATCAGATGCTCGTTTCTTGATCAATAACAATTATAGTCTAATTTCTAAAAATTTTTGAAGCTTTTTATGAAGAAGGTACTGTCACGACCATGCCTACCAGTGGCGCCACTAGGATTTGATGATTAGGAGGGAGACCATAGACTGCGTCGTAGTAACAACTCAATCAAACCCCCAAATCTGCGTAAATTGTCCCTTTTTTATGCGTACCTGTGATTATATACAATAGAGGGAGATCCTTTCTTTCTCACTACATACAGGTGCCGTCCAGGGGGACGGATGTAAGAAGAGGTTGCTCCCTCCCCTTTTAGAAACTTTTGTTAAATTAGAGTTGCTTAGATGAAATATGGTGTTTCTTGGGGATATATTTGAAACTTATCACATATGGCTGGCAAATGTCCATAATTTAGGGAACTGTAAGTTTTGGTAAGGTAAGACAGGAGAGTAATTTGTGTAAGAGAAGAATACGTCAACTTGTCAACAAATCTAGTGGAGACCCCCGATTGGCAACTTTACTGCCTTCTATTTGGGAAAAAAAGGTTTAACGCAAAATATGTGCGCGGAGTCCACAGAAATATTTTTGTTCTACAACGAACATTTTACTCTGTTTCATTGTGCATTATGAAAGGGTATCCAAGGCTGACAGACACCGGTATAGGCCTAGGTCCTCGTGGGAACTCTGGATTTATTATATAAAGTGGGGGCACTGACATGATGCTTATTATTTAACTCCAAATGAAACTATGATGCCAAGCACTTTACAACTATCGTATTTGTACGAATGCTGAACGAAAAATCTAGACGAACAGCTTCCAACCATAGGACATGGGCGGGTGTTAGAGTATCTAGGTGCAGATAGGTGATATAAGACCTTTCTGATAGGTATAGAAAACGGGGTGAAGGACCAAACAAGCACATTTCAGAATGTTTTATCGTCGTAAGTGGGTTTACAATCACTATTTACTCAGCGAATCGCTCGGTAAAAAAAATTGAAAAATGTTGAAAAATGTTTAACGACAAATACGTACTTTCAACCTTCCACATCATGCTTCAAATTAGATTTTATTTTCCCGTATTGAAACGAGGCTCCTGTAGAGGATGCAAATGTACCTCTGTTTTCGGAAGATGGTGTGGTCAGGATAGTTCCAGGTATTTTTATCATA
>WURT03500876.1:0-14763 GCA_009936505.3 Holothuria glaberrima | reverse complement strand
ACTGACCATCCATAGTATGAAGCCATTGCTGACATTCCCAGTTTGACAACTTCTTTACATCGAACTCACTTGCACCCGTTGATGTTGCAGATAATGCTTTTGAAAAAAAAGCACTATGATAAAGCTATACTGTTTAGTTCAATCTTGTGGGTGAATTGAGGTCACTCTCCAGGAGTTCATACTAATATTTTAACACTTAATAAATGAGTAAACAATAAGAGTTGTTGAATCACTGACAAGATTGTTCTATGAAACATGTTCACTTTGCCACACCATTCTTGAAAAAGCAATCTCTACCCAACATCCCCCAATGTGTACAGCTCTTTTCAGCACTGTATGCAAAGTAAAATTCTATTTACAAAAGTCAAGAAAAAAAAAATTACAAAACAGAATTCTATACTTTTCAGGGTCGTGTGCGACCCTGCTCTTACTTCATGCAAAATTGCACGGGAATACAACACTAATTAATGGCAGCTCAACTTTCAGTCTTCCAACAGATCATGTTGAAGTAATATGAAAATCCCACCAAAATAAAATTTGTTAATTGAATAAAAGGATTTTCAACGACAAATTTCCTTTGCCTTCAGCATTCTTTCTCATTGAAATTCTCTCTAGATTTGTCCTAAGCAACATATTAAAGAAGAATACAACTCTGAAGGGTTTCATGAGTGGTGGATCATGATATTATGAAACATACTTCTGACTGTAACTATGAAATGAAAGTACTGCTCCATGGTAGAATGTACTAAATGAGTTAGAATACAAGTATACATACACCTTTGTATGGGTGATATGCAAACTAATACCTGAATGACATCATAAAGTACACAGAAAATCTTTATTGAAATTTGATTCTTTTACATCAGCAAAGCTCACTTCAAAGAATTTCTTTTTTTCTTTCTTTCGTTTTTAGAAATACTTGGGTTTGAGAAGAGTAGACCAAGCTAACACTCTGAGCTAAGAGAAACCAAGAGATCTGTCTGTCCAATGTTGATTCCTGAAAGGGGTGAACTTATTTTCAAGAACAGGGTAGTCAACATTTTCAGAGTAGGAGGGTGCACAGGTATTTAGATACAACTGTAGAGCATGAACAGAGCACAAACCCAGTACACGTGTCCTTGGTCTTCTGCCTTTTAAGGGTTTGAAAAGCCTTAAGATCAGTACTGTTCCCAGAGGTAAATTGTTTATGTACCTCCTTATTGGAATTCCATGAAAAAGCACAGAAGGAATGTTGACACACATACTTTGTCTTCCTGAAAAAAGTTGGTGGAGGCTTTAGGCAGTGATTTACCACTAGTGACTGCCTACTTCTGAATACAACGTAGAAATTGAATCATAAGTATCATTTCTGTTTCAACATTAGAAAAACTGCCTGATGTGAAAAGGCCTCATCTAGAGCCTTATCACCATTTCACTGATGACAGTTCAAAGGATAAGTTTACAAACAAAATGAAGCATGGCACATAGTCCCAAATTTACAAAAAAGAAATGAATGAAACTGACTTTTTGCCAGTCTAGGGACCCCAGATGGCCTCTGCTGCCCTTCACTTCTCTAGCCCTTATCTTAAATACTGATCACTTTTAAAAAAAAAATTGTTAAAGACACATCAAAATTTGTATCATCAGTTGATAAGAGAGACATGACATGCTCAAACATAGCTAACTTCATGGAAAGGATCACATGTTTTGAAGCAAACACAATCTTGACCACAGGGTTTCAATCTTGTATGGCATGTAACTTCATCAATTTGGAACAGCCATACATGAATTCTTTCCAATGTATTTAGAAATTTACTTTTACTCATATTGAACATTCTTACTTTTCTTAATGATTAGCTAGCTCTCAATGCCCCTTATAGCAAGTATTCTGTCTCTCCATTATTTAATATAATTTCTTGACTCTCACTGCCCTTTACAGCAAGCACTCCATGACTCTCCATAACCTAATAATTCCCTGACTCACAATCCCCTTTATAACAAGTATTCCATGGCTCTCCATAACTTAATACAATACCTTGACTCTCACTGCACTTCATAACAAGTACTTCATGACTCTACATAACTTACTAATTTCCTCACTCTGAGTGCTCTTTATATCAAGTATTCCATGACTCTCCATACCCTAATGCAATTCCTTGACTCTCACTGCACTTCATAACAAGTACTCCATGACTCTACATAACTTACTAATTCCTTCACTCTGAGTGCTCTTTATATCAAGTATTCCATGACTCTCCATACCTTAATGTAATTCCTTGACTCTCACTGCCCTTTATAGCAAGTACTCTATGACTTTCCCTAACTTAAATAATTCCCTGACTCTCACTGCCCTTTATAGCAAGTACTCTATGACTTTCCGTAACTTAAATAATTCCCTGACTCTCAATGCCCTTTATAGCAAGTATTCCATAACTCTCTATGACTTTTTCCAGAAGTACTTACTACTTTATTTTATTTCTTTTCAAAAATGTTATAGCTTTTTGACTTTTATAGCAAATGTAAGTTTCCCATGACTTTCAAGCCATGGAATATACAAAAAAAAAGAATTCTAAAACTTCAAGTTTCCCACAAAATGTAGGAATCCTCCAAAATGATCCAAATTTTAGGCTTTGCAGAACAAAGGACAAAAGATATAAAGTTGGTTTGTTAGATGACATTTATGGCTCAGTTTGTAACCAAAAGATGCAAAGTTACAAACTGGTTTTAAAGAAAACCCTGTATGAACCCTGTATGTACTGAAATAAATTTATGACATTATTTATTTTCTTCAGGACATGGGAAGTTGGTATAATTTATAACGTAAATTACCTATCTCACCATGCAAGCAAAACTAGGTACCTACTGTATCTTTGATGAAGTCAAGATGTACATGTTATAAAAATGACATAACTTCTAAAATGATTTACTACTACAAAGAAACAAGGAAGAATTTAAACTAGCACACAAACATATTTCACCCGAACCAGTGACAAGTGTAATTGAAGTTCAGACTTCATTGCAGAGTAACCAAAGCCTAAACACCTCCCCCTTATTTTATTACTGATCACACAGTCTGAAATTACAGCTGTTGAAACATGTCTTGGAGGTGAGTGAGGAGTTATATTTGATGAGAGAGTGATTGGTTGTATTTCGCAAGTGGACTTCATGGCACGTGATGGATGAAAATAGTACACAATCAGATGTTCTTCTGAATCAGTGAGAAGGAAGCACGTATACATATGCCAAGGGCATGATAGGATCTGTGCACCTTGGGTGATGTAAGCCAGGATATAATTCATGCACACTAACCAAATGCAAGACATGAAGTATTGACATGCTTTTAACTGATGTCAATGGGTTGGTTTGAATATAGAGACTTCTTGATATAAAATCATCTTACATAATAATGACAGAACTAGAGCATATTGACCTCAGTGTCTGAGGATAAACACAAAAGAGAAGTTGCACAGTGACCACAATAAAATAATATTGTGGCATATTTAAGGGAAACAAAATGTGTACTCACTATAAATTTTACTTCCTCTTTCAGTACTCGTCCACCAATGACCTGCAAAAGATTGATTTAAATTTTTTTTTAAATCCTCCAGTCTACTCTTGACAAAAGGAACTGCATTTCATATTTCCTTTCTAGCAATGGCATTACTAAGTTAACAATACATTTAGTTAGAATAAGAAAAAAAACAGTAAAGAAAAGAATTTATTTAAAAACAATTTAATAGACATGAAGCAGAAAACATTTTGTGTTCAAAAAACAAGCTATTATGTAAAAGTGTATTAAGAATTTTATGATTTCATTAAACCAAAGTCTTTTGTACCACCATTTTGTTCAATACATCACAAACAATTTATTTTTTGGCTAAAGTGCAAACAGATATGTTACAAACTATGTGACAATCAAATTGCAAGGCTTTTCCTACTCAATTTGAGACATTCATAAATATGAGAAATTATGAAATTTACTCTGTCAAAGGTTTCAGTCTCACAAATTTTTCAAAATTTTCCCAGTATGATCTCTCACATCCATAACCTTTCACCCCTTCCCAGAACTAAAGGTCCAACTGTACAATCAGCTCAATTTCACAATACAGGAGGACAACCATATGCCTAGTATGAGGTCTGCCAATAATGTCATCCTTCTTGAGATGTCATATTTACAAACACATGGACTTTGACCTTTGATGACCTCAGATGACCTTGACTTCCAACACAATGTCCATGTACCCAACACAAGACATCTAGGTGTGTAGTATAAAATATCTCAGTATTATTAAATGTGGTAAGATCTCATGCTGGTATTGAGTTTAACTGCTAATAACCTTCCCAAACATTGCCAAATTTATCTAGATTCAACAGAAGTCACCTACTTTCAAAATATGACATCTTTCAATGTTTAACACATAGCAAAGCCACAGATTTTATACATGTCTCGTATTACATGAAATCCGATGGACAATATTTCCACAAGAAAGATAAAGCCATTAACTATTGCATACAAGATGTCTTCGGGGCACCAAACAAGCGTGAACATGAGGTTCCCCTTAATTCCCACTCAAGTAGCACAATTAATAAATTTCCCTTTAGAATTCTAGTTGATGTGAATTTATTTCATAGATCAGAAGCAACTTGAAAATATATCCACAGGAAAGAATGAGTCAGAAAAGAAACCAAGGCAAATCCTAAAGGAATCAAACTGTTTAATTAATATTTCAGTCAGGAAATTCACTATGGAGTCGTCTAAGATAAGGATCAATTGAATGCATGCATGCTTCATCTTATTCTGCAGTTATTCAGTTTGTATAGAACACAGCTATAAATGCATTGGTACAAGCACTGGATGACAGCTTTTATTTCCATATTTCTCACTACTTTTGAAACTTTTAGGAGAAATATTTAATACACATCATGCTATGCATACTCAAATCCAAAGTTTGGGGCAAAAGAATGATTACACGTCATTATAAATATAGTCCACAATGGAAATGCAGATGCCTTAAAGATAAAAAAATAAACATCCAATCAAAGATCCCAAGGTCACATGAATTTAATCAAGCTTTGCAGACAAGTCCTTTTTCTTTGCGAAATGCATTTAACGCATACCTCAAAGATGTAGCAGATGATATGGCTGTGATAAAGGTTCATTCCCCTAGGGATATAAATTGCAGATCTGTTGAAAAATGTATCCATGCCTTTTGATTTGACAATAGGAGTTGTAATCTTACACTGACAATTGGTGCGCTACGAACTGTGATGGTGCTGGGGGAGGGGAGATGTAGAGGGGAAGGCTGGGAAGGAAGAAATCAATGTCCTTATACTAACCAACAAAGTTGTGCAGGAGAGACTAGTTGCAGTAGCAAGAGAGACTCTATCATAATGAAATTCACGCAAGAAAGGGGTATCACAATCTGTATAATTATGTGCTGCGATTTTTTTCTTTTTTTTAAGAAGTCCTCCACTTAGAACATTACAGAGGAAATGAACTGCTATAGTGAAAGTATGACTGTAAGAACTGAATGTTTTGAATTTCTAGATATTGAGAAACAAAGGTTTAATAGCTAAAAGATAGTAATAGATTGTCCCTATTATAAGACAAATACTTCCCATATACTGTAATTAATATCTGAAATGCACACTCACTTAAAAGGCGAGATATCAAGTCAAGTTCTTGATCTTATGTATTCAATTTGACAAATGAACTTGTTTATATGATTAAGAATGTGTACTACATGAGTAAGCCCATATATTTTCCCCAGGGGGTCATAACTATTAGCTGAGTATGCTATGTGATACGATAAAGTATGACATGCTCAGATGCATAACATCAGGTGACGAGACCGAGTGAGCAATTTAGCCACTCAACCACAATGCTCTTAGAGTTATCTCATAAGGCTTTATGATACTGAGCAATAGAGTCAAGTTTAAAGGCAACTGTGTATGTGAATCAACATTTCACCTACAAACAGCTGTATAATTATTAAAGAGCAATACAAAAGAGAAATGATTCCCTGACAAAGAAAATGTTACCTTAATTTATGTGCACTGGCCTATATCAAATACCCACTATTCTGATTTACTGACATTTGAGCAGTCTTAAACACTGCGACTGCTGGAGTTCTGGTGCCACATTAATCATTTTATTGAGGTAATAATTTAATTGTAACTAATCAAAGCTAAATCAGATAATTAAGGTACTGCGTTCACTGAAATCTACCCCAACTAGTGATTTTTAAAAGATCTATTAAGGCACAATCACAGCAGGTGAAGTAGTCAGCACAATTTTCTCTACAGGGTCAAAGCTCAATTGCTCCAATATCCATGGCTGTGCATAATTTGGGCAAGGTTGCAGTATATAAACAGAACAAGACTTAAGCTGGCATAATTTTCTTACATTGAAGTTTATTCTCTCCAAAAGGAGGAAAGAACCGAGAAATTCCTATAGCTATAAGATTTCTCAGGAAAGCTGAAATAAATCTTGTGGGTAGATGCTAGCTTCAAGTTCAAACCATACTAACTTCAGCAATTGGTAAATTATTAATTGCAGATCTTATTAAATAAATAAAATCAGATCTTTAACTTTCTGAGACTACAGTAGGAACAGAATGTTCTTCTGTAATAAATTTGTAGAGTAGCGCTTCCACAGATATACTGCCATCCCCACAAAACACAGTAGCGTATTTTCCATGAACTTACTGTTATCTGTACACTATAAGCCTAGACAATAAACAAGTCTAAGGTATTGTCTGCATTTTTAAACAACATGACAGAAAAGAACACATTCCACAATAATACAAAAACTGTACAATTTCAAACCTGTTGGGATCAGAACATCTGAGATGAATGTGTGGTTTCACGGTTTCATTCACCTGGACATTGAAACATTTAATTAATACAAGCACCATGTTTAGTGGCTTAGTTGCTATTCAAAGCATGAGAGTCATAAATCATACTAACAACTACAAGATCTCTTATTTGGCATATGAAACTTTAGAAGAAGAAACAAGACAGGATCACATGTAACATAATTTATTGGTGCAGTGTGGGAGATTTTAAAACACCTTTCAGAGGTTTCTCTCCACATCGAGGATTATTTTCTTTCTTTTTTTTTTGTATTTGATGTGAACACAACCACATGATGTTAACTGACACTTGCAAGCAAGCGATCCCAGTACTATTAAACTGAACATGTCCAACAAACGTTGTAATTGACACTCTGTCTTTACTATGTACTGTAAAATGATCTACTATCCCCCACACAACTCCCTCAATTTTACGTCAAAAGCAAGTACCACAAAAATTAAGAAGTAAACCTTATTCCTGCCCCTTGGTTGTGATTAAAATTCATGTGATGTTCCTGTGTTTATAAGTAATATAAGACTGAGCCCATCAGAGATTATATGAGGTGGGTCTGCTAAAAGGTTTTCATTGATCTCCTAGAGATCTGACAGTAGAAATCTAGCCTATCAATTTAATTACTAACAACCTCTACATAGTCACTAATGAAAAGCAATAGTTACATGATTTCAGATAGAATTTTCCCCCTTTCCCTAAAAACATGAAAATTTAAAAATTTAAGGGGATGCTATTTCATTAACTTTTCAATTCTTTTTGTCAAAAGTAAATAAAAGCTACCTTTGAAGAAGCAGGAATCACTTGCATTTAAAATCATTTTGCTTGCAGGATTCTAGCAAATCTTGGGAGAATCACACTATAGCATATCTTTCATGAGCACTAACAAAGAGAGAGATTAAATTTCTCTATCTTAGATCAGGTTCTGCCTAAAATTAATTTCCCTTGCTGTTATACAACAGTAAACAGTTCATCCTCACTCATTTCAAGAAGGCCTTATCTTAAAACAGCCTACTTAACATTTACAACTAGCTTGAACCGTTCCCTGCACAGAGCCTCTATCAGCCTGATCCCAGTACCTTGTAAGAAATGCAGAGCAATGTCCTACAACTGAAGTGCATATAACCAAAGTGTGCAGTGATACTAACATAAACCATGATGCCATGGCCTTTACAAATTGCACTTTATCATACATGTGCGAACTACCCACAAAGCTAATTTTCTTAGAAAGATAAGAACAGTACTCTCAGGACGATAAGCAATGGTATCAATTTCTTTACTCTGGAGGAAAGCTGTAAATTTATGTTTTATTTGGAAAGATACATAAAATGAAGGATAGCACAAAATTTAATGATCACATTATCGATGAGTGAAGGCATACAGATAAGCCCTATTAAAGAGCTTTAAAAGACACTTCAACTAGTCAAAAGTTTCTGAAAGCCTTCAAAGTAACAGTACTCAATAATTAACTCATTTATTAATGAACACAATTTGATGTATCCATGAGCACAATGAAAAACGTTCACTTCTTGTTTGATTAATGACTGTATGTACACAAAAAGCACATTTCCTTGACCACTCTTATAAAATAACAATTTAGGTTCACCAGCAAACTGAATATTCCTTTTTACTTACTGCAACTGAGCAAATAAATAATAAAATGTTACAATGAAGGAACTAATCTATATAATTTGATTTTTTAATACTCATTCACTCCATAAATTCCTAGGAGAGATGAAATCATTGGCAATGATTGTCAACAGATCTCAAAATAATGCTTAAAAGCTATTCCACTTGCCTGAACAATATGCATAGGTCACGACTTATGTTCTACATATCAGGTACACACTGACATAAATTCTCATAGCAAAGTTTCTTGCTAGCAGGCCTAAGTTCTGAGAAAATTATGAAAAATAATTGTCTGGAAGGTGCCAAATATGTCCAAGATACTGTGCATCAAATGCATCAAAAGATTGAATGTGAACTCAAAGGATATGTTTAAAGGAACCATGTCGGTGCATCACAAAGGTTAATGGCAATACTGTACTAGTGCTAAGTCCATCTTCATTAGATAGGATCCAATACAAAGGACAATTGTGTCCATAAAAAAGCAGTGTTCAATTTGTTGATGTGATTTGCTAGTCATATCTATGACTATGCAGATGACTACACCCCTCCCAAGAAACGAAGAAAGAAAGCAGTTACTGTATGCCCAGTAGAACTGTAAAGGCACAAATCACACAGGTTATTGAGGCACACTTCCCATAGTAAAACTATTTATACCAAAACTTGGTCATGTTTAAGATTTCATGTACAGTACTTTAAAAGATTCATTTTCTCATTTTCTTGCAAAATGGTGTGTTTTTTCCTAATTTTATGTATGTTCTATGCCTTTTGTTGTATTTTTAAACGAACCATTCAAATACTTAAAGACTCAGAAAAAATCCCTCATCATCTTATGATGAGTGATACACACTGAACACATCTTTGATAAGCCAGATATTTTGGGTATTTGGAAGTTATACCTTCTCAAGGAGTGAAAAAGCTTCACAATAATATTTTGCTTTTCAAAGCCCCTCTTCACCAATGATAATATCAAAGCTCCTTAAATATTTTACCCCTGAACAACAATGTGTCCCACACAACGCCTCAAGGCCACTGTAGTTAAACGGAAATATTGTGTTTGTAAGACTTTTTATTTAATCTATCCCGTTTTACAAACGATCAGGTCCCTTTCGATGAAAGAGAGGTAACTGGGAAAAAAAATTTCTAGCTGTTGAGCACTAATTAACAATTAACCTTTTTGTTACAACTGACAAATTTGTTCACCCAAACAATTATGCATGCAAAACTACACCTTCGTCACCTCTGATTTGAAATCCACCAATCACATCAATTTATCACATTACATCAGACAATAACAAAATGCCTACTACAACATGTGAAAAATGTTAGTAAAATACGAACGAACTTCTGAGAAACCGTTACGACACTGTCTGCATTCAACTACAGTAAGTATACTATAAAGGGGTTCTTGGAACTTCCCTGGTGTACAGTACACAATACAGTTAGTGTAATTCGAATTGTAGCCGTTGGGCCTTAGCAGGTTGCTGCGCTTTCGGAACAACAGGATGGGAAAGAGATTGTTGGTGCTTCAGCAACTGCTACTATATTGGTTTAGCCCCTATAAGAAAACGAAAATTTTACGAACCTGTGAATGCCACTCGTCAAAGAATACAAGTAGTATTCCTCAGAAAATAGTGTACCATTCGCTCCAGTCTATAATCAGTGCCATCGCCCTATTCACCATGCTGTTAACGTCTCACACTGTAATACACACAGTGTGAGACGTGAAGAGCATGGTGGGAGATGGCATTGATCGAATCTCCCTGGGTGGGCTGCAATATCCCATACACAGCACAGACAGTACGGAAACTGTGGTGGTCACGTAGCTGTTGTGAGCATGAAGGACAGGGTTGTGGGAATTGCAAGGTCAGCACGCATTGCATAATGATCAAGTGTAAATATGACCCGGGGTAACTCTCTTCCTAAATGAATATGCAGCGGTACGAACGACGTATGTGGGCGAGGCTTATTGTTCAATAATGAGCTGGTTCAATGACAAAATTGTTGCTTCTTTTGGTCCCTATTTCTTGAGATTTGTGTTGATATGCTGCAAGTTATTTGTGATTCATGTTTGGGAAGGGGTATAGACCACAATGGAATTACACGGGTGTCACTTTATTATATTTTTTCAAATGCAATATTTCCCTTTAATACATACTGCTTCCTACACCAAGCTACCTCACAAATACCTGCATGACTCCTAGGTGAAGAGAGGCAACTGGGAAGAAGTATCTTGCTCAAGGACATATTGAACTAAGAAAGAACTACACCAGCAATCCTTGGCATACAAGTCTAATGACCAATAGCCAATTGCTGACCATGCTCCTAATATAGAGAGAATATTGTCTAAAGCTAGCACACAGGGAAATTTCCTTGGTGTATTTTTTCCACACAAGCCATGTCTGGGTTTGCCAAAGGGTAAGCTCAAGGCCACAGTAGTTGCGGCTCATTACATTCCATTTTTTTTTTCTGTATTGCTGTACTGGTATACACACACCGACTGTATAGTTTTCTGGCAAGTCTCTCTGTAGAGAAAGGGTCAGAAGTGTTTTGGGCCAGAATTTAAATCATTTCCTAACATGAAGTTTCCAGTTCTAAAACTATCCATAGGGAGTTTTAGTGCATGTTGCAGGCCGACACTGGTGAACCTTGGCCATGGAGCTTGCTTTAATACATGGACATGAGAAATAAAACTCTGGAAGAATGAGTTGTCTTGGCATATCTTTGGTTTTATATTACACTGTGTTGTCATGGGCCGTGTTTCCACTTAAACCCTCACGCTGATCCCCAAGCTCAGTCAACTGGAAAAGTTTGTGGCTAACCGCAAGAGCATTCCCATTTGACCCCCTGCACAAGATCTGATCGCCCTCTACGGTTCAAGCGATCGACTGCATGGCCAAGTGGTTACAGCATCCGACTTATAGCCGAAAGGTCTACGGTTCGAATCCTGGCTGGGTCATATCGAAGACTTTAAAAATGGAAACTACTGCCATTGTGCTTGGTGCTCAGCATGAGCAATGGAGTAGAGAAAACAAGCCAGTGAGCCACAACTGGAAAAAAGGCCATGTCTGGCTCGACTTACACCAATTGGTTAGAAACTGGGCCGTAAAACCTCATCTAACTCTAACAGGAAGTTGCATCACTGAAATTGTGTCTGCAGGTCATGTTTGTTTACACAAGTTTGTGTGTCGGGAGATATGACAAGTAACGCTCAGGAAGTAAGTAGTTAGTTTGCTTTGATCTCGGGTCACCTTGATCCCCCGTTGTGGTCCCACTTGTTTTTTTTTGATCACCTGTGTGCGGTCTGATCCTCCCCGAAGGGCAGATCAAGCTCTCGAGATCTGATTCGGGGAACGAGAGTGTTCCCACTTACAAATTGATCCCCTGCTCGTACTGAAGTGGGAACACACTCATGGAGTGGCTACTCACCAGAGTAGCAGCTCCCTGTGTCTGATCCCAGTGTCTGGTGTTGCAATATCCCTCAATTCTTTGCTCAACTTACAGTTATAGCCCTTTTAATGCCATGTTGTGACCAACAGTTTTGCAGTACGTTATTGGCACTTCCATGATACCTTTCAGGGATATCAAAAACTGTTCAATCAAAAGTAAAAGTTAAAATATCTCCTGACAAATATCAAAAAAAGAGAACACGTTTGTAACCTTTGCTGCTGAAACTGGCATACCAAGAGGTGAATGTACTCACCTGGCAAAAGAGTTCTGAACTATCTTCTGAAACAACAAAAAGAGTGCAAAATTCTGCTTGCGTTTGCCTCTCAAGCTGAAAGATAAAAATAATATTCAAGTCTTATGAGCCAAATCAAGCAAGGTAAAATGTTAATACTTGGGGCAGGAAAAAGGATAAAAGGCTCAACAATTGACGTCAGGGCTAAACCAAGTCTGCTGCGATAAAATCAAATCGAACATCTAAAGGTGGGATGATTTTTACTGGACGCATCATCAGTGTATTGAAGATTCTGACCAGGACTGTAAAGATCAAAAGTATAGTGGACAACAAGGCAGCAATTCTAAAGGTGGGTGAAGATGCATGTCCTTGCCCTTTTTATTTTCAAAGTAATAGCATGTATTTATGCAAAAGAATAAAAGAACACATGATTTTTACATAATAACATCACTGGCTTCCATTGTGAAAACAAAGGGAAATGCCCATATTTTGAAAGACCCTTCTGTTACTTCTATCTTCAATCACATGCAAGAATGGACAGACTTCTTTTGTCAAAACAAAGGGACATGCCCATGTTTTGCAAGACCCTTTTATTTTTATCCTCAATTAAATGCAAGAATGGTCATTTATGCCATAAGTTGACATTTTTCTTTATCTAATGTGGTAAGATGTTATTTAACCATTTCCATTGCTATTCCAATAGTGCAACCCACAAAAATAAATGGCATGATTTTGCCAGTGAGCAACAATCCTCCCATTTTTCAATTACAGTTGCAACCCTTCTAGTCATAATCAACCAATTTATTCTACAAATTTTGTAACAGTTCTCCCATCCCATCCCATCCATCACTTTAAAGTAACAAGTTTAGTTATCATCCACACACACAGTGAAATGAAACCCTCCTAATGAATTGAATATTTGCCTACCGTTTTGTATTTTCAATGATGCATTGATGAGGAAGAAAAAATGATACATGGATACTCATTAAACACAGCTACAGCAATAAGACAGTATGATCATGCACAAACATTAATACATAAGGGAGTTTTTCCAGATCAGCTGTGCATCCAGAATTTGTTCACTGCAGAAATGCATATTCAGTCCCCTTCAAGTTGCATGCAGAGTGGAGACACTGGAAAGTCCAAACACAAAACAAAACTACAGTAATGAATACTTCCTGAAAGGATATACTGTTTGAAACTTATTTGAAATGTAGTTGAATTATTTCAGAAAACTGAACAAATGTCAAATCTATAGAAATGGCTATTAAGTTGCCCTTTTGAGTGTTTGAAATTCCATTTCTGCTCTATGAAGCATCCTACTAGCTGGAAGTATTTTAAGCATTTGAAGCAGGACACACCCTACGGTATATTTACAACTGCTTCCAGACTTGACCCCAAATCAACTACATACAGTATCTTTTTCCACTTAAAGTACAGTGGGTTCAGTGTATAAAACCATACAATAGCTGGCTAGCTGCAAATAACGGCAATCAAGTTTGTAGTCATTTGCGAATTTGAAATTTATGTAACATCCAATAGCCCTGTAAATCACTGGTACAACAAACGTCGTTGGCTTTTAGCACAGGAAGACAATATATGGAGCAGTAACAACAACTGATCTGAATGGATAGCAGTTGCTAACTTTGTGATCCCCTTGATAGTCATTTATGACTTTGCAATCAGCAGTCTCCTCCAAGTTTTTGCAAGGTCGGTAAGACTCCATAGATTTCCCTTTCGGGAAACCAAAAAGAAGATCAATATGTGGTTTAACTGTGATATTTCATCATAGCTAATGGTGAAACTTTGGGTGGAAATGAGCCAAAAACAGGAAAATTCCTCTGTTTTTCATTGATAGCCTCTCAATTACAGCTAGTAAATCAAAATGGTCTAAAGTTGTTCACTGACCAGTAAAGCTCGTAGCAAAAATCTTGACATTTTGCTTTGTTGGAGTGAGAAGTTAAAGGAGGATACTCAGTTTGACATCCATTTTAAGGTTTTTTGAAAGAACATGTTCCAGCCTTTGACAGGGTAACCACAGTGATTGAATTGTGGACATCTTGTGCAATTGGTACACCTAGAGGTCAACTAACTGGTCACTTCCCTTAAACCCCTGTCCCAGTGAAGCTGTTGGTAACAGGGCTTTAGCATCTTTAAGGACAACCAAAAAATTGCATTAACAAGAATGAACGGTTTTAACTACCCCGGTAAAAACCGGTTAAAACCAGGCTTTGACCAGCAAGTTTTGACCATGTTAAAGTGGTCAAAACTGGTTAAAACCTAATTTTGTCTAAAACTGGTAGAAAACAGAATGGAGAGAGACATTTGCAACGTACAGAACAACAGACTTTACACAAATATACATTTGTGCTTGCCTGTTGATGAAACAGTTAAGGGGTTGGCTTATACTAGACAATAAGACTGACTGCATGGTCAAGTGGTTAGAGCATCTGACTTGCAGCCGGAAGGTTGGGGGTTCAAATCCTGGCCGGGTTTGACCAAAGACTTTAAAAATGGAACCTACTGCCACTGTGCTTGGTACTCAGCATAAGCAATGGAGTAGGGAAAACAAGCCAGTGAGCCACAACTGGAAAAAAGGCCGTGGCCGGCCC
>WURT03500765.1:0-21712 GCA_009936505.3 Holothuria glaberrima | reverse complement strand
TAATTCTACATCCAGGATAAATTGGGAGGTATGAGAACAACCCCAAAACAAATGATCAAGAGTTTCCACATCATTTTTACAAAATGAGCACATACTAGACTCGGCCTTACCCATTAGAGCAAGTAATTTATTCGTTGGAAGTATTCTATGTAGAAATCTAAATTGAAAATAAGAAAGTTTTGTTTCCCTCACAGAAAACCAAGGCATACTCCAATTATTTTTCCAATTACAATTTACAAACTCTCTCCACTTTTTGAGAGCTGTAGGTTCAGTGGCTACTTTCTTTATGCAAGTACCATAAACAAATTGAGACTATGATGTGGCTTGGAACGCTTTTTGAGCCCAGATAATATTACTATTTGGCGAATCACATAAAGCACATCCAACGTCTCTCCGAGTTCTAGGAATGCTATTTACCAAACCCCAGTATACTGTAAAGGGAAACGAATTTAAATTAAATTTCTGTTTAAGGAAGTTATATGGAATTGGATTACCCCTCTGATCGAATAGATCTGAAACATATTTAACACCTTTAACGTACATAAAATTAAAATATAAAATATTTCTTCCAATACGAATATGATGATTGTTCCATAAGATCTTGTTTCCAAAATTCGCAGTAGGGGTAACATATGAGGCATGAACCCAGGTACCAAACACTTGCCTCACAAAAGGATTGGAAATTCCAAAGAGATCCTCCTCTTTGCAATTACAATTTACAAGTAGATCTTTACCATAATTTACCAAATTCATGTCAAAGAAAACTTTCCAAAGCCCTTTCGTATCATCGTTAATACCGACGAACCCACGTGCACTTTAAGCTTTTAATAAAACTCTTAACATCTTTAACCTTTAACCCACCCTCATCAAAACAATTAAATAAAGTCGTGCGCTTAATTTTATCAGGATTACCAGACCATATAAAGTCAGCTACAACACCTTCAACATCTTTTATAAGACTCTGAGGTGGGTTTGGAAGAATCAAAAACAGATAAACCAGCTGAGAAAGAGCCAATGTTTTGACAATAACACTACAGCCTACTGGAGTGAGGTCCCGAGACGACCAAACTCGAAGACGACGTTTAAGACGTGATAATTTTGGAATAAAATTTAACCGGAAAAGTTCATCTCCATCATTGGTAAAAGTATTACCTAACATTGTGACAGGGCTAAGAGTTACATTAAAATCAAAATCGTTTGTATAAAATCTCTTTTTTTTTCTTAATGTACGGGCCAAGAGGGAAAAGATTACACTTCTCATAATTAACTGTAAGACCTGAAGAAACTTTGAAAATATTCAAAATTCTAAGCACTCCATATAACGAATCCTTATTACCGTCTAAAATAAACGTAGTATCATCTGCATACTGATTAAGATTGGTTTCTTTCCCCTCAGTAAAAATACCTTTCAGATTCCTACTGTTGTTTGTGTATAAGTTTAGAATCTCCACACAAAGTTGAAAAAAGTAAGGGTTCAAAGTTCAAAGTTGGTGTATCATAGACACCAATAAACAGGGCTAAAGTCAAAAGCATGGCATATAGTGGGGTTCACGAGTAAATTCCTCTCTTCTGCTCCAATAACTAAAAAGACTTGAAATCGGGAGCCTTAAATAGAACACTGATCCTTATACACAGTTACTGGGTCGATTCAAATTCGTAGGGTCGTCCATCACTTTCACGCCAACATCCCCCAGAGAAACGAAGTTTAGTACCCTGCTGGAAGAGGGCCTAAACTTGGTTCTTCCATTTTCTCTTTTCAATGAGGTCTGGTTTCATGAGGTCGTCGACTACGTAATAACCATTCCCTACAAGAGCTTGTTGTGCCTTTTTCATTACGTTAATCTTGTCCTGATAGAAGGAAAGCTTAACTAAGAGGTGTCTGTCTCTCCCCCTCACATGTCTCTCATCTCTGTGAGCCCTCTCCAGCCGACAGGCCGGTACTCCATCTTCTTCCAGGACCTTAAGGGCTATCTTTTGACAGTTTTCATTGTCTTCTGTTGGGTAACCAACTATACGAATGTTACTTCGACGAGAAAAAACGTTCTTTTTTGTTCATATCCTGAGCTTGTCTCGTCTTTTCCTGTTCTAGTTGCTCTACCTTTCTCTCAAGAGAATTATATCTTTCCTTCAAAGTGTCAGTCTCTGTGTACAGCTCTTGTACACTTTCCCTTAAGTCTTCTATAGCTTTAGAAAATTCCTCCTGTAGGTTCTCGAACTCTTTTAAGAATGTCTCCTTCAGCTTTTGTATTTTGTTTCCCAAGGAATGTAAGGAAACTGATCGACGACTTGTTTCAGGTTCTGTGTCCGGATCGTCCTCTCTATGCCGTGTTAGGCTAGAACGTAGGCTTTCTTGGGAGGCCAGCTCTTCTCTCTTTTTACGCCCTAAACTTCCTTTTTGGCCTTCCTCTAGTCTTTCTTTCTCCTTCAGATTGATTGCTCTTCTCGTAAACGTCCCAGAGTGAAGGAAATAAAAGCAGAGCATGGATGGAACACTAATCTTTTGGCAAAATATCTTGCGCCCACTGGAAAGTAGACAGACAGACAGATAGATTGATACAAAATACATAAATACATAAATAAATAAATCAATCAATCAATCAATCAATCATTCAATCAATCAATCAATAAATCAATAAATATATGTATATATATGATAAAGAATACTCTGTTAGTTATATAGCTTGTCAATTTAAACTGGTCTATTAATAGCCAATGACATAAAAGCGACTGCTGCTAACAATGGAGTATTCTAATGGTTTTCACAATAAACAAATAAATGATGTTGTTGCTCACCGTTGGGGTCTACTAGTGGGTAACATTTATCCTTGGCTTCTAACTGTTTTAAAGAGCCTTCCGCACAAACCTCCTCTTGATCTGCACTAGGATCACAATCTCAGGACAATGTCCACTTATTTCCAAATTCAAAGATGTGTTTTGTCTGCAAAGGATTGCAAGGATTTAGCAAGGAATGATTCTCTTCAGCCCTCTCTAACAGAAACATACACTCTTAAAACAAAAGAGTGAAATTCACTCCAAAAAGAGTGAATTAAGGGGTCACTCCTAAGGAAGAATGAATTTCACCGGGAGAGGAGTAAAAATTCACTCCAAATAGAGCGACACTTTATACACATGGAATTTTTTATCGCTCTATTTGGAGTGAGTTTTCACTCCACTCCGGGTGAAATTCACTCTTCCTTAGGAGTGGTCCCTTAATTCACTCTTTTTGGAGTGAATTTTTGTTTTGTTTTTAGAGTGTAAGACTTATAACTAATACGTAGCGTAACATAGTCACAGATATGTGACTTTTCACAAAACATCGTTTGGAATAGGCAGTAGTTTTGGTACTTACTTTTTAATAGCAATTGTCAACCTCTTAACTGTTGTATGTAGAAATCGTTCTGTTCCTGGTTAAACGTAACGATCGCATGTGAAATGAGCTCTTTTAAAATGGGAGGAATTAAATAATCTTATGAAGCCATTGGACTCTGATATCTATATCTTTAAACCGGACCTTTCACTTCGAAGATAGAAAGCGTTTGGCGTTATGAAACAGATCTTGTTATAAAAGGAAGGAATTTCAATGCAGGTATGCATTTTCTGTAGGTTCAAAATTTGGTCATTATTTAGTGAAGAGACTTCTCACCACTACAATATGTCCGAAAAGCTTAACATGTGGCGATGATCAGGGGTAAAATTTCTCTTTCCCTATAGTGAAATTAAAATCTTGTGTCTACTTTAGTCATCTTTCTTACACTCCTTAAAACTTACAATGGTTTCAGCAGGAAGCGTAAAATCATCTGACATGTCGTTGTTACAAGTGCCACACATACCAAATATCTTCCCACGTAATACTGCTATCACCTTCACTGATATCATTGTCTTACGGTCATAAAAGACGGACAATCCAAACCCGGTATTCATCACCTAGAGTACGAAACTGACAAATTATACAACTCAGATTTTCAAGGTAGGCTACGATCAGTGGCAGTAAATAGACTGGGTTTTGCTCAGCCTTTCACGCATTCTGGCACTATAAGAAAGTCCCCTCATAGTCATTATCACCAGGAACGAAAACACAGTGTATTCGTCATATGACATTAGCACAATGCTTTTACGCTTAAACAATACAAGACAAAAGACCAAATCTTATAAATCCTTCCAAAAATGCATAACCTCTAAGGACATCTCACTGCGTGAATATTTATAGTGTTATGCATCTTATTTTAATCTTTTCTGTACACTCACTGAATATCAACCCTGCCAGTTTCGAGAAATTACTAATTAAAACACTGAGACGTGGCATTGAATATATTTAAAAGACGTAGTACATTCGTTCCACATCGGTATTGCTCATGATCGATAATTGGTGCCACTGACAGCACGTGTAATCTCTGTATTTAGTAAAATATTCCGGAAAGTAAACTAGTTAATACACTACCTCTTTAAAATCGGTATTTTAACTTAGGTAGTCTCGGATACATGGACAGGTAGTTTACACTAAAATGAAAAAGACTACAATCTTCATCAGCAGTCTGTACCTGTAAAATCTAACTAGTTGAAGTGATTTTAGAAACTTTGACACAATTAATTGAATAGATGTTACTTACCACGTTTCCACCTGCTAAAATTAGACTTGAAACTCTTTCGTCATTGAACATGTTCGACTTTTCCACGCCATCCTTAATGAGTATTCCATTTTTGCCCACTTTGTACTCTGCTCCGTCTCCATCATATATTAGACGAAGTCCTTCAAGTTGACATAAAGTGTCATTCTTAACATATTTTTCAATCAGTGCAAATGAAGGTATTGTATTGTCCCAATTTTTCAGCAGTACTTGTTCGCAACGGCCATTGTAGCTATACATCTCATGGTCAAAGGTGCGGAAATGTTCACCTCCCCAGACTAAGTACTCGCAATCCGCTGATGAAGTAACATGGGTGCAAATGTGAATGACTCACTGTTTGATGACAACCATTATTGAAGTATGGTGCTGTACCAACTTTGTGAGTTTTTTGTTCTTACATTACACTTACGAACAAGACTGCATATAAATTTCAAGTGTTCTTTCCTACATTTCTGAACAAAACGTTCAATTTTAACTCTAAATGAATCAAATTAAATAAACGACATGAGAGAAATTTTCGTTCTCCTTGATTCAGTACAGTAATATGTCCCAAAACAGAGAAATTTCATAACAAATATGTAGTTTTATTTTCTTGAAGCTGACGTTATTGCTAACGACAACTTCCCAGTTAAGACATTTAGACAAATTATGGCACGTAGAATGCTAACATTCGAATAACAAGTATCATGCAAGGTTTATATATTCTGTAAATTGTTATGATGAATTGATTTCTGAGAATGACGAAGCGATGGGTGAAAGCATTAAGTAGGAGAACAGTGTTTGCATCTAGAATAGTTAATTTGCTTCTTTACTGTAACTAAGATATTGTCTCACCTTGCTCACACTCTAGCCAATTGGAGCAATAACAATCCCTTTCTCCAGATCGAATTTCACACGAGGCTTGAGCATGGCACTGGTAGGCTTCACATTCCAGCTGATCTAACGTACACGTACAGCGCTGTGTGCAGCCCTTCGTAATGAATACTGATCCCGACTGGAAGAAGCAAAACAATGTCCCACACGAATTTTTTTCGCTTAAGGGAGTAGAATTTTTGTATACCGAAAAAGGCTTTAAAATGTTTTTTTTTTTCTACATGCCATTGCATGGCCTAAAAAGTCATACAAAGGGTAAAACAGTCCTTTTTTTCCTTCAGGCACCACGATTTATGTCTCAAAACATCATATATTATATCAACAAGAATAATATAAGACGTATATTTATAAATTTAACAATTCTATACTTAAAATTTTTTTACATTCTTAAAAAGCTGCACATGTTTTAAGATACCCAGTATTTTCTTTACTTCAAATGACTTAAGATACCCTTTAAGTAGAACTTAACAGGAAATGGAAGTGTACGATCCTTTTGTAAAAACATAACCAGAAGCCCAGAGGATTAGTGATTCCTAATGGAAGTGATTTGTTGCACTGTCTCGGTTCATCCCTCAAATTTTTACTTCTTGACTTCTTGTTTTTGACGATGTTTTCACGTCTTGACTTCTGCTGACCTCACATGGCCCTTTTTTCTTTGAAAGACCAATTCCTTTCCATCTTAAACGTTTTTACACATTATGAACTTCTTAATGTGAGCATCCTATTCTTTCACCCACCTCTAAATGAAACCTTCCAATCAGGACAGACAAATATTTACAATGTTAAAATATCATTTACATAGGTAATTAACAAATTACTTTCATTTTACTATTATAAACACTTTTCACCTTTCATTTCACGTTCTATCCTAAAATTAAACGAGACCCTAGTTGAAGTTTGATTAGGATTCTACCGACATCACACGAACCGAGGGATTACATACCCTCCCATTAGCTTAAAATTGTATGTGGACTAAACTATCAGACCATAGCTAACACTCACACCCAACCCCAAAATAAAGGGTATTCATAAGCAAACCTTTAAAAACTGAAGTTGATCAATTGTGCTTTCTCACGTAGGGAACTAGGGTCTTGTTTAATTTTAGGATTCTACCTCATCACACTTCACTTCGGAATTACATGAGACTTTAAAGCAATTGTTCATAAGCAAATAAACAAGCTAAACATAGAGTAGTGCAATTTTACCTCTGGCGGTTTTATTTAGCCCAATACTTTTCTTTAAGTACTCTTCTTTTCCACATATTTTTCAGGCGTGTTTGATAGCAGTAGATCAGTTTTCCTTCCTTAGTAGGAATACCTGTGGCTCAAATGAAAAAATGATAAAGGCGACTTAACACTAATAAACAAATTCAAGTGAACATGAAATGGAATGAAATATCAAACGATAATGAGACTTAGCAATTCTCCCCGACCTTCTTGAGATAGTTACGTAACTTTCTCGAATTTCATTTCTCACAGCTTTGTGAATTATACAACAATCAATTGCTCATTTAAATACTTTGAACGTATCCAACTTTTGGTGTCTTTAGTTGAACAGAAATAACTTTACCGTTTTAATCTCAGTCTTTTAAGAACAGCAAATTGAATCACTTTTAAGAACATCGTAAAGTAACACAATATATCATATCACAAATTTATCATCCTTGTCATGACGTGCACGGCATTTAGAACATCAATTACTTCTTCACATCAATTATTACAAAATATCACAAGTTTCTCGTCCTTGTCACCACATGCATCCATTTGAGGAATATTGTTCAACCTCAATCATTAATGAGAGTCCGTGCAAATATTTCTTGACTTGTTTAAATTGGTTTGTTGTAAAACAAGGCGAAGGTTTTTTTCCGATTTCCACCCGGCTACTTGAAGGATTTTTTGCACTGGCAAGTTTTTCGCACTTGTTGCTGATACAGCAGCTGACCTGGTGATGTGCGCTTTAAAGTGTTCCACGTTTATTCCTGAATTTTACAGCACTTCTTTGAGCCATCGTGCTAATGTGTCTTTTGATACATGCTTGCGTGATGGTTTGTAACTAATAAAGGGTCTGGTCTCGTTCCCTCGTAAGGGTAACGTTTGCTGTAAGTATTGTTTAAGATGATACAACACGTCCAGCCTGGCATCTGGTTGATATGGCTGTAGTTCTATTTGCATTGGTTTTGATCCCGGTCGAGATTGCTTTATATGGTTATTAATCAGAAAAACTGCTTTGTCCTTGGTTATGTGAAGGTGTTTTGTATCAAGAAGATGCAAAGTTTGTAACCTTTGTGCAGTCGTCAAGGCTATAAGCATTACCAATTTCTGAGATATCTGCTTCAGAGACAGCCCACTTATTGGATATTCTGTTCGCAAATGGTTTAAAACTATAGAGGCATCCCAGATATGACTATATTTGGTTGTGGGAGGTCTGAGTTCAAACGTGCCTTTTAAAAATCTAGTCACTAAAGGATGTGTACCAATCGCTGTTCTTTGTTTACAACTCAACAATGCTGAGAGTGCTGACCTTGCGGCATTGATTGAACTGTAGCTCAGTCCAGCTTGGAATAGCGATGTTAGGAACTCTAGAACCTGTATTATAGACGGATGAAACGGATGAATCTTTCTTCTATTACAGAAGCGCATCCATTTCCTTTGATGACAAAGGTATTATTTTTGAGTAGATTTTCTCCAGGAGGCCAACATGATGGAGGTAGTGTATTCTGGAATCCCACTGTTTCAAAGAGTGTACCTGATATAAGGCATGCTACAAGCTGAAGTTGCTGACATGAAGGGTGTGGCCCCTTGTCTGGTTCTGCTGGTAGTTTCAGTAAATTCTTTCCTTTCGGCAGTAGCCTTGGAGTAGCTATGGTCATGGAGAGCGTCTTTGTGAACCATGTTTGAGTTGTCCATAGAGGTAGAACTAGAATGCCTGTTGCTTTCTCTTGGTGTGCTTTCTGCAGAACTCTGCCAATTAGGCTAAATGGGGAAAGACAGAAAAAAATAGTTATGCCAGTTGAAAGAGAAGGTACCTATGAACATTGCATCTGCATCTGGCTTCCAAGATACGAACAGAGTATTTTTTTTTTTTTTTTTTTTTTTTTTTTGCTAAGGCGAGAGGCAAACAAGTCAATGTCTGGTTTTCCCCACAGATAGGTTATACCACGGAAAACGTTTGTATTAAGCATCCATTCAGTACTGTCATTGAACTTACGGGATAATGTGTCAGCAGGTAAGTTAATTTTTCCTGGCAAATGGCTCCCATAGCTGCAATCTATGCTACAGCGGTTGTTCTGTCAGTCATAATTCTAATGTGCGTTTTCAGCCACCAATCTATTTCCTCGTAGGCCTGGTCTGGCAACGACACTATACCTTCAAGTTACCAGCATTTTGTTTTAGGCATTTAATTTTGACTAGTTCCATTTGTCTGTAAACAGTTGTCCTTACTTAACTCCTGGAAACAAGGACACTAATAGTCCTATAACTTTGGCGCTTTTGGTCCCACAATTAGAAAATGGTCCCACCAGAAAAGGTGTTTTTTCGATCAATTGTCCCAGAACTAAGGTAAAGGTTTGTACTCGCACACACGCACACATACTGACACAATCATCCGCATGGTTGTTACATATTCCTTTTGCCTTCGGCAAAGGTATCAAAAACACTACCATGAAGATGAAACTAATAGATCGACTTAAAGACTGTAAAGTGTGTACATTCCCTTTCTGCTCTTACAGCAAAAAGTAATTTCCCTTTTCTGAAAGAAATATCCTGAAGGTGACAACCCATGTAAGGACAATGATACAGTTTTCCCGTTCTTCAAATGACATGAATCTGATCACAATTCATAGGGAGGCCAACCAAGTGTTATCCCTCTCGGGAGTAACTCACAGTCACTTGGGAAACTGCGTTTTATAAAAAATGTAACCAAAAGGGTTATAAGCGTTGAGCAGTTGTCCGAGTATTTTATCAACTTTTGAAACAGTAAATCAAGTGACAACATATACTACTCTCTTCTGTAGTTGTAAAGCGTTGGAGCCAGGCAACTAACATACTAAGACTGAATATAACATAGACCTATGATTTCTTAGAAACCACAAATAGTAATGGTTACCATCAAGGAGGATTCTTTATACAGTAGAGATTTACTTACAGAAATGTAAGTGCCTTTCTCATGTATCACAGCCACATTCTTCAGGATGAACACATTTTTGTCCATCTAATAGCTTGCCTTCTGGACAAAGACAGGTCTCAATACCCTCAATATCACATTTTATTTGCTGGTTTCTTCTAGAACAAGGAGGACATCCGGCAACACACTGTGTGTAAATCATGTCCTTTGGACAAGGATCGACTAAACAAAAGGAGGTATGGAAATACAGCAATACAGTGTTTCACCTATACAGTCAGTAAGAAGGCCGATAACGTTAAGTTAATATTAAATTTCTTACAGAACTATGGTCTAATACTAACATATGACTTTCGTTTACTCACTCCTTACAGATACCACACAGTCATTTTAAAACTGCTTTAAAACATCAAGAAGGAAGATTTTCACTACCATTGGTTTTAATTTCAGCCAGTAAAGATCTTGTCGTGCCTCATACGTACAAAAGATTTACATATTGTGCAGCAAAACAGTCATTACCGCAATGTAAGTCGCAAACACGAAACCTCATACCTGGTGCTTGTGGCTCGGCAGGAGGGTAAAAACTCACATTTGTAATGTGATTATTAAAAATGTTACTTGTGGCTCGGCAAGAGGGCAAAAACTCACATTTGTAATGTGATTATTAAAAATGTTACCCCTTCATGGTTTACCATGAGCATAGAAAGGTTAAACCTGTAATTGCCACAACGGTGATGACATACCGCATTCTTTAACACCCGTCCACCATTCTCCAGGGTTGCCACCTAGTCGACGACAAGCTTGCACATACTGGTCAATGTTGTTGCACAATGATTCGTTTGTAATTGTAGCACAAAAATCATAAACACATGTCTTGAAAAATGGTTCAGGGTCAACAAACTCATGGCAGACCTGAATGGAAGAATGTAACCAAGCTACTGTTACTGAAACTGTAATAGAATTTCCTACCATGTTTCGTATATCCAACTAAGCCTTTGTATTTTACTGCCAATGAACGGCTTAGCATATGTGTATCCCTAACCTCATCTTCACTGTTATATGGAACACCGCCACTGTTTTTTATAACGGTTACCAGTACCATATTGCTACCACTAGATTTATGCCATAATTTAATTGTGATGTTAAGAAGCAATTAAATTAAAACCTGTAATGAAAGCGTCATTCCAACACTTCACAACACTGCTTCATAAAATCAAACATATTGCATGAAGTAAACTCCAAGAGCTAACGTTTCGGAAAGTTTACTGCCTCTAGTAACGCCTGCATTAGACAAAACTATCTTAAAACAGGTCTTACAATAACAGTCACCCTACAACCCTGAATTTGTATTATCGCAATACTTCCTGCCGTGACCCAACAGGGCTGTTAAAGTGCTTTCATGCCAATGCAATAAGTTTATAGGACATCGTATTTTGGCTTTCTGATTTCATCGGATTTGCCTTTATATCCCAAAGTCCTTGTCTCCTCTAAACATTTTACATTAGCACCAAACATCCTAATCGACAAATGAAGTCACTTTACATGATCCTTGAATAATGATAATAAAACGTTCTGGGTTGATCTTAAGACAACGCGAACGAAACTAAGAAAAACTGCCATTGTTCGCAATTACCTTCATTAACTAAAACGAAGCAGAGATCTTCAGCTTTATGAATCTCATCAGAATCTTCGTTGCATGGCGAAAACTCTTCATCAGGGGAACATTCCTTGTCACCCGTTGCCCATTATATATATATATATATTATTTATATATATATATATATTTATATAAGGTCAAAGTACTTCGTAGCACCTATCAAGTATGTAGGTCGAAAAAAGTAGTCATTAGTGCTAAAGGTTTGTGAAAACGTCCACGACGTTTCGAGTCTATACCCTTCAACAGGCATGTGTCTGACCACGTCAACTATCAGTTGCATTTTTTGCACACCTTATGAAGGGTTAAGAAACGTCGTGGACTTTTTCACAAACCTTTAGCACTATTTACTTCTTTTTTTGACCTATATATATATATAAATATCGTGTAAATGTTATACTGAAAGCTAGATAAAATTGATTTGCTAAGACAATACAAAGTTAGTCAAAGCAATACTAATTGGTCATGTGAGGCTTCTTTTGAGTCGAAATAATGTTCCAAAAGCCTGTTAACCGTTTATAACTGATTTCATAGAGTGATTGACAGACCCGCAGTCAAGCGAAATGTTTGAGGGACAAGATGGCTTTCAGGGAAGCAAGGAGCTTTGTAGGCGGCGAGATATGTTAGATGGTATTAGGTCAAGTTTAGTCTCACAAATTGAGTAGAGGGGGGAAACGAGTAGAGGGCGCTGCCCTGTTCCACTTCACAACCCTTCACTAACCCTAGGTCAAGTTTAGTCTCACAAATTGAGTAGAGGGGGAAACGAGTAGAGGGCGCTGCCCTATTCCACTTCACAAACGGTTTGGAGGTAAATTGTATAAGACTATTTCGTTGTCTAGTTTGACATAAGGTTACTAAAATACCTTCTGTCCGCTTCTCCTCAAATCCGATGCTATTCTTAAGCACCATGGTCACTCAGTTTTACTTAAGAACTGCACCGTGTTTTAACGCTCAAAATGTCCTTTGTGGGTCCCGTAGAGTAACAATGCATGGGTTGTTGACGGACGTGACAATGAGTGACAATGCATGGGTTGTTAACTTATCTCATTACCATAACTTTGGACTGGCGAGGGGTTAAAAGAATTTATTGAACAATGATTGTACAATGTCTACTAATCATCCAATCAATGTGTTTATCGTCTGAGGTTCAATGGGACTTTACCTCAAACAATATGTCTAGCAAAGGCGCAAGTTAGATATCATCAAACCACCACACTTTACTTGCATGGTTTTCATTCACACTCTTCTTCACGACCGTAACTATGCACTTTTATTTACAGCTCTCAAATGTGTAAAGTTATTTCCAACGTATGTTTATAACACTATTTAAGGCTTATTAAAAAATTCACTGTAGTGAAAGAACGTTTTTACACTGAAAGAAAATTCCTGTAGTGAAATGAAAGGCGTTTTACATTGAAAAGAAAAAAGAAAATTAAATTCCAACCTCTAACAATCAGCCTCATAACAGCATGTGATTCTCTGAGACCGACATAGCATTCATAAATCCCACCATCTTGAACGGATGTATTCTCTATCAGTATGGACTTCTTTCCGTTAAACTTTCCTATGTTAATGAGGTTCCTTCTCCACTTAAGATTATCGGAATAATCTGTAACAACAGACAGAACCACGTTGTCCCCTTTGTTAACTGTCTTTGTCACAAATCCATCAAGTACAATTTCTGAAATTAGAAACACCGTAGAAATTCAGAAAGTCGGTTGGTTCAACATGTAACGAAATAGAACATCAGACATACGGGATGGAATGCGACAGGGTTTTTTGTACTTCCGTAAGTTGTACCAAATTGTACCAAAATGTTGCACAAAATTTCTTTCTCAATCTGTAACTACATTTTGCCATAAACTTTGTCATTAAACTTTCCTATATTCATGAGGTTCCTTCTCCACTTAAGATTATCGGAATAATCTGTAACAACAGACAGAACCACGTTGTCCCCTTTGTTAACTGTCTTTGTCCTTACACTTTGCTTAAAATTTAAATTCTGTTAGATGCAACTTCACAACACTGTGACATCTACAGGCAGACAGGTGTGTTACCACAGGCTAACTTGCGTCACCTTGTGACCAAAGCCTCAGTATCTCCCCATAGTTTTGAGAAAATTTATCTTCCCTACCACTTAATATCCTAAAAGTCCTTATTTTTTTGAACACCATTTTATGAACAAATTCAATTGTGTTCTTTGTCATTCTGTAAATGACTTCAATGTTACTACAATGTCACAGATGTGGAATTTCCTTGTGGCAGAGTTGTGGAATACATAATTAGTGGCTTACTGAAATAAAGTAGCAACAGGGAATACACATTCTTTAAACACACGACCTGAATTAATTTTAATGGACGATTTATCATTTATAACCATAATGTAAAGAAATAACTGCAGTCTACGAATTTCAACAATTATTCAAACGTGACTTGAAATATGTAACTTGTGTAAGTTTACTGGGTCCTGCTAATTATAAAAAAAGAAATAGATACTCATACTATTATTCCCCAAATGACTGAAGACCCCTATGACAGTTTCCTTCCATCCATGTGATGTCGTACAAGTAAAGACACCGTTACGTGTGGATTCACCGGATTTTTTTCTTGGTCAGAATCTCTCGATATTGTATGTCTCTTCCAATTTCGCTCGTCTCACCATTTGACATGGCATTCTGGAAATTCCCCGTATTTTGGTATCTACGGAACGTAATCGGGAGTGCTCCAGGTCCAGCAGTAATGATAGTGATTCTGGAAAACTTCACGTAGAATGGATTATTATTGATACACGTGAAGTCATGGGTACTGTCTTGAGTATCTGAAGCATTTTAACAAAACAATGAGAATCCTTAAACTTTTTTTACGGTATGAACTAAGCTTTACGCTTTGTTGCGGCGATTTGTTCTCAATATTGGGCGGGGGGTGTTGGACATGACTCCATTTTCAAATAATGTGCTGTGTGAAAAATCAATAGACGGTTTCTTAAATATTGGGGGGACACATGTTCCCCTGTCGAACGGGATCTCATCCCATGGGAATTATAATTATTTTATGACAGGTCCCTCAGATCAAGGGTGAGCATGCTAGTTGAAGCCCCTTTCCCCCTCAATAATCGTCAGGGTTAATTTTTTTCTGTAAAACAAACAATCATCATTTCTACTGTCTGAGAAAAGCTAATCATTTCCTCAAGAAAATGTTAAAATATGGTTGTTCCAGTGTTCTAGCCCCTCTCCCCATCCTAGAATCCTACCGAATATTTTACGGAGGATCGGAGTAATATGTTCATACCTCTTGGATTGAGTAGTAAACCTGGCTGCAGAGTTTTTTATACGTTGTAACTTTAAAACGTGGCTAGATGGAAGACCATACAGGAGACTATTACAGTAGTCTAGACGTGACGCAACAAAAGCAGGAACAAGACGCTTTGTGGATTTACGATCAAGATAATTGTTTAATTTGACCAATCTTATAAACAGCAAAAGAAGCTGCAGAAATAATGTTATTTACATGATCTTTCATTCGCAGGGCACTATCCATAGTAATACCAAGGCTCTTAGTATTACTGGTAATATCACCAAAAGTGTCATCAATTGACTCTAGGAAAAGACGGGCATTTCAGAAATTTAGAAAAAAATATGTAGGACTTCTGTCTTAGAGTCATTAAACATCAACTTATTATGAATACTCTGCATCATGCGTCATGACGCTCAGATTGTTTCAAACTGAGATAAATTTGAGTGTCGTCTGTATACGACACATAACTAATACCATGAGCAGTGATGATGTCACCTAGTGGGCTACAAACAAAGACAAAACGGACGGACCAAGTACAGAGCCTTGCGGTACGCCTTCGTCCAGGCTACATGGGTCAGACAGAATTCCACCTATGTTCACGGACTGAGCGTGTCCTCTTACAAAAGAATCAAACCACTTCAGCGGTGTGCCAACAGTTTCAGAAATTCGGAAGAAATATGTAGGAATTCTGTCTTAGAGTCATTAAATATCAACTTAACCTATTATGAATACTCCATGATTTAATATCACGAATACATAGCTCTAAACGGAAGACTGCATCATGACGCTCAGATTGTTTCAAAGTGAGATAAATTTTAGTGTCGTCTACATACGACATATAACTAATACCATGAACAGTGATGATGTCACCTAGTGGGGCTACATACAAAGAAAATCGGACGGACCGATTGCATAGGGGCATGTAGACGTGTAAGCTGAAGGAACCAGTAATCATTAAGCTGTCCTACAACAGCTCGCTTTGTAACTTTAAAAATAAATTAAAGGTTTGATATTGGTCTATAATTTTTTCAAAATCATTAAAGTTTAGGCCTCGTTTCTTCAGGAGTGGAATGACTTGGGCTGTTTTCAAAGACTTGGTTACAATTCCAGATGAAAAGGAATAATTAATTATATTCTGTAATGTGTGGCAGTAAAGGATCTAAACATGATTTTAAAACAACAGTTGGAAAAGGATTGTTTGTCATAAAAAGGATTTACTGTCAAAAATCGATCCTTCAGATTCCTCCTCTCCCAACCCATGTAATGATGCTTTTTAAGGGCATCACACAGCGTTTGTAATTTAACTTTACACTCTTAAAACGTCCGATTAAAATTTGACCCAGTTCGGTTCGGAGGGGCACCTACACACAAATCCTGGCCATTGTGATCATTTATAGATAAAAATGATCCAATCTGGATCGGATCATTTTTAATCCAAATCTGGTCAAATAAATGACCCGGATTTGTGTAGGTGCCAGTCCGATCTGGACTAAGTTCAAATTATATCCGGGCATTTTTAGAGTGCTATAGTGAAAAACTTTTCCGTCATTACACGTTGTCAAATTCTTCTGATGTTATTATATACCTCTGTCTTTATGTACAGCCCCATATCCGCTCCACCCCTTCTTGTATTTCTTCGAGGCCGCAAACAGGCTGTGTCTGAAGTCCCCACAAGTATATTGGTTTATCGAACGTTTTACACTCTAAAACATGCCTACTCAAAGGGGCACTGAATAGACAATCTCTTCAAATATTGATGAGATTCGGATCAAAAATGAAACAATTCTAATCATTTCTGAAACAAATCTATTCAAATATTTGAATAGTTTCCCTATTCATAGCCCCTCTGATAAGATGACTATTCAATTTGAATAGGCATTTATAGGTTAGTGAGTTTGTTGGTATGCAAATTATGTACAAACATGCATAAATATACAGCAGGGGAAACGGCAAAGTTCTGCTTGTTGCTCATTAGAAGATTTTTTAAGATTTTTTTTAATTCTCTACATATGTAACTTTTTCAGTTTTAGTTAATCCCTAAGTTCTTTATATCTGACTGTATCATGCAATTTTACCCTAACGGTTCATTTTATCTCCCCCCCCCCCCAAATCTCAATTTGCTGCTGTTTTGGAAAATTGTTCACCCAGAGAGTGGACGCGAAAACAGAGCGGCCTTGATTCAGAGTTTGGTGCAAATGAGAGACCGCTAAAAAGCTAGGTCCGATAAGAAGGAGTAAATTCTCCGAGAAGACTTTCATGCAGAAAACGCCGTGGAAGATATTTGGCATCCTAAAAGTACCTAGATACAGGAAATACTACTCTCCGCTATCTTGACAAATTTTTCATATCATTCGTACCTTGTTGCAGAAAATTCATAGTACGTGTGTCATCGGCCGGATATCAATATTGACTGATGATTTACTTAATTACGGGGACTATGCAGAACTTTACTCTGACCAGTGCTCTACGTTGAAATTAAGAGCAAGCGACGAAATAATTTTACTCTGTTGAATAATTTTAATTTACGGGTGTTTCTCCTGTCTCTTCAATCTGGCTCTCTTCCCTTTTTACTTCAATCCCCCGACTGAGTGATTTCCCCCGACTCACCACGGAGATGGGGTCTGTGTCCCCCACCATCCTCTTTAACCACGTGATTGACTAAAATATTAACACCTGGAGGCTGCAATTGCTGCGCAATCCAAGAAGTTAATTTTCGGACAAAAACTGAATCCCCACTAGACTTGTGTGAGCTAAATATTCTTTCATCTGTTCATGGAATATTATGCTCCATTCCAGTCGATAAATCCTTGCTTCAACAAAATGTAGCTCCTTTTCACCCTAAACAGTTGCCGAGGGTGTGACTCTTCGGAACAGTTTTGGTTACTTGTCTTATGAGTGAACACGTCCTCTACAAATTTTGTCGAGTAGTCGGAGAGATATTTTCAGGCGATCGCATATTCCATAGCAACTTTAATCACTGTTACCGATTAAAACCCGAGACCAAGACATTATAAACTCCTTTAATGACGGGTAAGAGTTTATAAAAGATAATAATTTAAATTACTTAAATCCCTGATTTTCCTGAATATATGTAAATAACATTTGTAGCTCTGATTTGCAAATATCGTTTTCTTGTTTGATAACATTTTAATCCCAGATTCCTTTTGCTTCAAAAAGTCTATTTGAATAAGTTTTGGCAAATTTCAGAAGAGGGATAGGCAACATACAGCAAAATAAATTTCGCCGGTTTTTATAGCATGTTAACGCCCCGCAGTGTTTTATCAATACCATCAAACGTTTGGGCGGTTATTAGCCAATGAAAGACAACGATGGACCATTCGTCCCTCTGGATCCTCAAGCAGCAGTAACCTAACATTTTCCACCTTTCCTTAATAAAAACCAACTTAAACTTTCTGAAACAAAACCCACATTTTTCGGCGCGCTTCGCGTTCTCAAAATTTTGTTTCGGCATCCTTTCGGTAATCCGTAGCTCCTGGCGGGCTTCGGGTTGCTGGACTCAGGCATATCCTTTCACCACCCTTGCTGAGTCTGAGTCTGCATGCAAGTTAATCACAGTATATATATATATATATATTCTTTCTTTTTCTTTGCAAAATTCCGACGCGCTTCTCGTACAGTTCTCACAATCAAAGTTGTATCCCCAATAAAATTATTAGCACAAAAATTCAAATTAACTATTGTAGCGAAAGCTATTAGTGAAAGCTGAAAGTTAGATGCCAGGTATTAAGGGATTTTCATGCAGCAGTCTCATACCTAGAGTAACATTCGTAACATGATCCCTCTATAGTTTGAATCTAAATTTACTAGTACCACAAATTTCTTTAAAAATGTACTCTTTCCGCAAAATTTCGTTCAAAGTAAAAATACGATAGTTACCATCTGAACTGTGAACAGTGAATTGCTCGATGTGCTCTAATTTTTCTTCAAAATTCCGCCCAAAGATTCATGCTAGTGTTCCCATTTTGTTAATTCCTCTGACATTCGGGGGAATTCCCTATGAATCCTACCAAATTATACTGGACTACACCAACCCTGGCAGTCTCTGCCCCCTCCCCCCTCCGTTCGCAAGGTACTCAACTCGTCACCTGCGCTTGCCTAGCTTAATTAACAAGTATGGTCGTGATCACAACCTTGTTCCCTTTCCTTGTGGAGACTTCCCATGCCTCTTTATTAAAAGATGAGGAAAGATTCCAGCCAGAGGAGCGGAAATTTCTCGCGCTTCGCGTACATGTGCACACCTACAACCGAATTATTTAAGCTATCTATGGTAGGATTGAGATATTATTCCCTACATGTGCAGGTTCCAGCAAAACTTTATCATATGCTGGCAATACTGACTACAAACATAATCTTCTTCGGTGCCCCCTGTGTGGTGCGGGTGCCCCCTCCCATATCAGAATCCCTGGCTACAGGCCTGAAAAAATACTTCAGTCCCAAGAAAGTACCTATAAGCTCTTGCAGCTACCTACCAGATCATTTACTAACTAACGTTTTACTTAATTCGCCACATTTTAAGTGAAAATAAGGGAAAGTTTGAGGTAGGTCTATAGTTGATCTAACTTCTTGTTGGGATGATAAAAAAAGCCATTTCACAGGCCATTGAATAGAATGAGACAAATCAGAGTTCTTGTTTGTAATGTAATTCAAATGAACCTTATAGTTTACACATAAGATTCAAGCAATGAGTTCAGATAAGTTACATCACTAAACAAATTTTAAAATAATATGATTTAGTTATAACGATGAAACTCAGGTTAATTTGGTGGAAACTTAAAAGTAAGCCACTTACCTCCGGTTACTACCACTGCAATTACCGCTTCGGTAACAGCCACAGCGAATCGCATCTTTGACGCGCAGGAGGCAAACATCTGCAACTTGGCAAAGTTTTTTGATAACTTCGTTTACCTTACGCCGGTATGCTCTAAGTTGATTTCAGTCACAACCATCAGAGACGATGCTCGTTTGGGGAGATGGCTGTAGTTTAAATATACATGTACCGGTATCTGTTAGATGATAAATATGCATATGAATACTAACTAGCCACTCCTTCTTTTGACATGTGGCTAAAGCAGAGACATTTATTGGATTACGTGAAATAAAGCAATTAAGCGATGACAAATTATCCCGTTATCATCGTCCAAAAGATAAAATTAGCAGATGAATGTAACGCAGCTGTAATAACTAGTTCTTTTGAGCTTAGAATTAAATAAACAAAAACTGAACTAGTCGTTTCCTGAAATTCTTTTAGCTGAATTTATGTAGTGTACTGAGCTGCTCACTTAGCTGTACGGTCTGTAACCATCTGTAGATCCCTACTTTAATCAAGTCCATTTGAAGATCATTAATGTAAATACCAAGTAAACAGAGACGACACTAAAAAGCACATGGGAGCGGTGGGGTATTCCAACGTTGCAATACCTAGTCTTGGTAAAACAGCTATATGACTGGAAAGTTGGATTGCGGAAGTAGAAACTTCTGACAACCGCACCACCATTTTTCATTCTGGCCTGTGTTCATATCTTCATACTCATTTGAAAGTAAAACAAATAGCCAATCTGAATAGGATATCCTAGTTAGTAAGATAAAAAATTCTGACAGTTGACGGCACAAAAAGAAACAATATCACTCGAATCCATTTCGCAAATGCATCATCCACACTACCGACAAAACACCTTTAGGAATAAAAATGAGGGTTCCTATGAGGAAGAGTATTTGGAAATAATTAAAGTAGGTCAAACCAATTGTATTGACCACTGGGTAAAGATAGCAGTAGCAGGCCCGTAGCCAAGAGGGGGACAGGGGGCTTCGTCCCCCTTAAAAATTTTTCGTCTTCTAGAAAGTTTCAAGGTGCCAATTGAATTAATACATTTTTACACATTTGGACCTCAGAAAATTTTTTCGCCCCCCCTTGAAGCCATTTCGCCCCCCCCCCCCAGTACCTTGTCTGGCTGCTGGCCTGAGCAGCGGCCAAAACTATCAGGCTTCAAATCCAGGCTTCTTGGAATTTCACGCCCTTCATCCTGTCTACCCACACTTTTTACTCATTCCCAATTCTTGCGTTGTTTGATTCTAATTTCAGAGATGCTACAAACAGACGTCAGGCTTGTAGCCAGACAAGGCACTGGCCGGGAGATATAAGTTTTAGAGGCGTAGAACTTTAAAGGGGCGAGAGTATGCTGAAATACATTACAGTAATAACACGTTTTTCTATTTTCTAGGGGACAAAACCTGCCTATGAGAGTTCCACCTCTTTCATTCTTGGCTAAGGGCCTGTCAAACGCATTGTGCATTCGTTTCAGCTGAACCAGTGCTACAACTTTATGTACATGAGATATCACAATCTTTCGTGTTTCATGTTTGCCGATGGTCTGGGACAACCCGCCCCCTCAACTTTTTTAATAATGTAAAATATAAGGTAGTGCCGATTCTCAAGGTGAAAGAGCATATCATACTTTAAAAAATCTAGAAATGTTTCTTGAGTAGTTTTTTCATGGACATGGCAGTTGCAGTGCCAGGAATTAATTTTCATTAAAAGCTGCATCTTTAGAAGAGGTGGCCGGCAAAGCCTCCTCGAACGCCGAAGGCGAGAAGCCGGGGGCTAGGAATTGAGGGTCCTCCGGGCCAAGTAATTTTTCTTAAGTCTGACGTCTTTTCTGGTAGTTTTAGGCATTTTGGGGGAAAATTCTGCTTCCTCTAGGTATAATTTGAAATACTAATGAATCATTTCTCTTATGATGATCGCAAATTTAATATAGTAAGTTAGTAACCGTCAGTCAATTTGCTGAGGTTGGTGATAGTTTGGAGGTGATTAGGTGGGTAATATACCACCTCTCTGATGGTAGTAGGTGTGGGAATTGAACAGCGTGAGGTGTAGCGAGACTTTTAGAAATAGTAATTTACTCGAGCTGTCCTACTGGAAGTAATTACAAGGCAATACTACCAAAGCTTTCCTATGCACAGCAGTACAGCGGTACCAAAGAGACATCAATTTACATTAGGTTCAACTTTATCGGAACGAGCCTGAATGTCTTCGTAGCAGGAAGCATAAGCGTGGGAGCCTAGATATTCTTCTTTAAAATACGGTGAGCAGCCAAACTTAACACTTTTAATCTATCCACCGTCTTTT
>WURT03500654.1:9223-21714 GCA_009936505.3 Holothuria glaberrima | reverse complement strand
ACATACATATATATATATATGTATGTATATATATATATGTATGTTTATATGTACACATGTAGTTGTGTTGAACATCAGGCACTGTTATAGCAAGCTGCATATTTATTACACTCACCTATTTATCGTTACTCAAAACGATGCTTTGGAATGTTTGTTGTCGCAAACCATTACACTAACTTCCAGATCTCATGCTGATCTCAACTACTTTGTGATTTAAATCACAAAAACATGAACTTCTTAACACTTACAGCAAACTGTATGGCCACATGGATTTCTGTTAGGTTTTTACGGTGATATCCTTTTTGCTTAATAAAAATTGAGTTTATTTAAAATTTTTATATAGAATTAAAGTTGCTGAAGCAAAACCTGAGTAGCCTTAATATCAATGCTACTACAAACTTTCTCACCTTACTGGGGTAATTATTATAAAGATGAAGTATCCAAGGGGTAGGGAGGCAATAATAAACTATGACATGACAACTTCTCCCAGACAATTCCCACCAGAACAATCCCCTGACAACTACTCAATTCCTGACCTGAACAATCCCCCTGAATGTTTCCAACCATGACAATTACCACTCAGATAACTTTTGCAACCAAAATTTGAAATTATCCTGGATGTGACTTGTTAAATAGGGAATTTTCTGGGTAAAGTCCAGGTGGGAATTGTCAGGAAGGGGGGGGGGGATTGCCCAAGGGGTTATTGAATGTGCGGGAATTGTTCAGGAGGAAGAATTGTTACTGAACTCTTATAGAATGTGTTTGTAGCCAGACATTTACATCTTGAGCTTCTAATAACAACACTGTATAGTCATACAAAATAAAGCTTACAGTTTGTAGCTTATGGGGAAAGATAATCCCTCCCCATGAAACCAACAGTTGGCAAGTGCTTCTTTCAAAACCACAGTTATTTTAATGAAAATTTTTAATGACCAAAATTTTTACCATAAGCCTTAAGCCATGCATATCTGACAATAACAACTTTTGCTTCTGATCTACTCCAAAGCTGATAGTATTTTTAAATTCCAACACAAATTTTCTCTAAAAAGCAATAAAAACTGGCTTCACATTTGTCAACATTGTATATGCACAATATAAGAGTTTACAAACATGTACAACCAAGTAACATATCATTCTGCTACATATGATACTGAAACCAAAAACAATTTGAGCATGAATATAATGCAAAATCAGCCTTTCAAATATACTTTTCACAATAAAAAAACTGAAAGTGTTGACAGTAAACAAATATTTGAAACGAATCTATTTCTTTGGTATCTTAAACTAATTATACTGGCTTAGAAACGGTAAGATGAACAAACATTACCCCTTTACACTCAAGTGACTGGTTATGTGAAAAAGTGAGTAGAAGAGAGTGTGAGAGAGATAGAAAAAGAAATCATTCGGTTTCACTCTTCTTGATTTCATTCAAACTTGTTAATGAGCCTATCCTCTTACTCTCAATCTGTCATACAGGTAAGTCACAAGAATAGCACATGTACCCTCACCTGTGGGTATGGCCTTGTAATCACACAAGAACAAGGATAGCTTTGTACTCACACTAATGAGTATCCCTTTGAACTAAAAACTCTTGAGTCTTTTTAGAGTACAGTTTTGTACTCACACACTCCCTTTAACGGGTACAGCTGTGTATTCAAATCCATCGAGTTTGTACTCACTCTTACAAGGATAGCTTCACTCACACTTACGAGTATCCCTCTGAACTCAAACCTCTTGAGTCTTTTGAGAGTTTAGTTTTGCATTAACATCCATGGGGTTTGCACTCCTTTTAATGATTACAGCTTTGCATTCACATGTATAGGGTTTGTAGCTTTGTACTTGCACGCTACAGGAATTTGCACTCTAAATGGGAGTTCTTAGTGGTTCTCAAAGCAAACTTGTACACAGTGCAAAGATAATTATTGAAAGATCAAGAGATTTAATACATCTACTCCAGTTCTGCCATTGTTATTTAAACCAAGCCCCCACTCAGCTAAATTTGTAGGTGATAAATAATACTCTAGGATCATCTTTCTTGGTTGTAGTATTACATCACTTCAGGTTTATTTTAATTATTCTTGTACCTCAAAACACAAACCTTTAAATGTGATTCTGTCCCATCCATTTAGGACTTAACATGGCTGGACCACTCTAGCATTATATTAGTTTCTACATCAGCTCCAGATACCTTCACTTAGCATACGAAAGACATGAACAATTGTGAACAAACGCAACAACTACTTTGCTTCTTGAACCATGAGACCATTTCAGAAGTACCTTTACTAAATTATGAAAAAATAAGGTCTCCTTCCGATATTAAAGGAGCTTTGCATTTTAAACAATGCTCAACATTAGCCTGGTGTTTTCAACCTGTACTACCAATGGATAAGACCCGACATCATTGCAAAGTAAGAGACAATTTTGAGCATTGAAAAAGATGAAAAATATTGAAGATAAATTTAAATACACAAGGTGGGTGGAGAAATCATCAAAGTTTTTCCAAATCTGCATCAGTTTCCACTTTATTTTTTTTTTTCATTTTTTTTTTCAGAACCCATTCTGATTCCACAAAAATTCAAGGTATTTTGATCCAACTACCATCACACTATCATGCTAAAGGACCTTAACAGGCAATGACCACCACTACTGCTAGCATCTAAGTAATCATAAGAGAAAAGTTGGCAGGAACGGGGCTTGGTGGAAGAAACTAATGGTTTATATTCAGACAAGACTAGTTACCCAAATAAAAGCAATACTACAAAGTATTATCTTTACTGTGTGTATAGTATGACTTTACAATAAGACTTGAGCAAGGTTCCCTGGACTCATAAGAATGTATTTGCACTATACTCTTACAGATCTCCAAACTACCAGCGTAAAATTTTGCACCTATAAGATAGCCATTATTTGTGCAGGCAGGCTTGCCTAAAATAGATTTGGGCTTTAATGTTATACATGCCTACTGCACTAATATTTATAACTAACTATGGTTCACTTGTACTCAGGTTTGTAACATTGTACTCACACTACATGATGGTGAGATTTATTGCCACTGTAATCCAAATTTGGAAAAAGGCAAACTGTCTTGTTTTGTCCCATCATTCAAAACCTATTTAAAATCTCTTTTTGTACTGACTTAATTTAAATTTAAATTCTCACTCTAAGATACATATACTCAAGTGACCATTCCTTGCATTCAGTTTCACCAAGGCTTCCCCTACAGAATGTTGACGGTAAGTCACAAAGATCAAGTGTTTCTTTTTATCTCTTGACACAGTCACAGTCTTCAAATGAAATCCAAACATCCAAGGTTTTCATGCTGAAAGCCCTGCAGACTATTCTTAGCTTATCACACAGTTGGAAGGTAACATGTAACCCTAAGCCCTGCAGACTATTCTTTGCCTATCACACAGTTGGAAGGTAACATGTAAACCTAAGCCCGGCAGAATATTCTTTGCCTATCACACAGTTGGAAGGTAACATGTAACCCTATGCCCTGCAGACTATTCTTTGCCTATCACACAGTTGGAAAGTAACATGTAACCCTAAGCCCTGCAGACTATTCTTTGCCTATCACACAGTTGTAAGGTAACATGTAACCCTAAGCCCTGCAGACTATTCTTAGCCTATCACACAGTTGGAAGGTAACATGTAACCCTAAGCCCTGCAAACTATTCTTTGCCTATCACACAGTTGTAAGGTAACATGTAACCCTAAGCCCTGCAGACTATTCTTTGCCTATCACACAGTTGGAAGGTAATATGTAACCCTAAGTATTATTTTGAAGGTTACTTCATTTCACACAAGATGGTTTCCTCTCTTCACAGCACATATTTTGTCAAACTCTGATACTAAACATCCAAAAATATACCACTTTCCATGGATTCACCACTTTGCTAATTTCTTGAAATTAGTAGTGCCATAATGATATGGCAAGAAGCTGATTTTATTGATACCGATGTTTTAGTTTTCGATATCTGCCGATACCAATCCAATACTGATATGTGGGAAATAAGCAATCTGCAACTAACTATTGGCTACAGGGCAATCTCTTTGTCAGATAAGGACAGTAAAACGGTCTTTGAAAATTCTGTCCTTAAAACATAATAGTGATCAATTATGACCCTATAGAGATTTTCATAGCAGAAACATTTTTGTTCGAGGCCCTCCAAAATTTAAGAAGGGGGGGGGGAATATTTTCGATCAAGACTTACATAACCATGCTAACCATGAGGAAAAGGACGTACTGCACAATCTAACAGGAGCTGAGGAGAGTGCATATCTTTGGACTTTTTGTTATCCAGAACATTCTTTAACATAAAAATGGAAAAATGTGGCAGCATTTGGAGAATAAACTCACATTTGATGTGACTGCCTTATAAAAAAACAACCCTGGTAACTTTCCTGAATGTATCTAATCTCAGATCATGTAAAATTTTGATACCCTTCTTTAAACTGAGATTAAGAATGAATGCCCTTCTGCAAAAGTATTTACGTGCAACAAATACTGACAAGGGTAGAGTTGCCTGGGAAATTTAATGAAGGAATCATGCCAGAGATCACCCATTAAGAGCTCATGATAATCAGTCCAAGAGCAACAAATCAAAATTTCACAACAGCTGAGATGTTATCACAGATTTTACTCCAGGGACAATCAAAGACACCCACAACAAAAGCTATAAGCATGTTCTATAAAAGCAGTCCGATATTTCCTTTGGTTCTCTTAAGAAATCTGTGTTCATATATGATGATGAATGCATCCCATCATGTATCTATCTCATCATGGGTGTTGTTTATAGATGAACCTATATATCCATAAATATATCTGTTGCATCATGGGTGTTGATAGATGAACCTATGTATCCATAAATGATGATGAATGCATCTCAACATGTATCTGTTGCATCATGGGTGTTGATTATAGATGAACATATGTATCCATAAATGCTCATGGATGTATCTTAATATGTGTCTGTAGTATCATGGGTGTTGATTATAGATGAACCTATGTATCCATAAATGTATCTGTTGCATCATGGGTGTTTGTTATAGACAAGAAGAGGCAGAAGAAGGTTTTCAGGTTCAAGAAAATGTTTCAAATTACACTCCAAGTGACTACATGTATCCTTTAAGGTCATGATGGGTGGCATAATACTTCAATACATCATTGTAAACATATAACTTTCTGGCTGAGTGAAGGTATTCCACCTTTTTTGAGTTTATTATCAAATTTAGCTTTATGATATTTTTCTTTATCCTTAGTGCCTTTTGCTACAGCTTTCATGTGCTACCAATTTGCTTTGAGTAACCCAGATGAAAACCATCATTCAAGGTTTAAATAGGGAATTTTTGATAAGAAATAATGTTTGGAAGCACACTTTAAAGAACCTGTTTGTTCTTTTACAGAACAGAGCTGCAAGAATTGTATCTGTCATATGCAGGCATCACACTGTCCCAAAATTGACAGAGATGGACACATGAATATAAAATTTGTAATTTTGGGTGAAGACGGCCCTAAACCTTTGCAAGATATTCTCCAATTTTTTGGCGTGCCAAAGATTTTGCCACTGCTCATGAAGTTGCTCCCAGAGGCTGAGAAACTCCACCAGGGTCATACAACGGCTGAAGATGCCCTCACGAATGTCCAAATGTTTTTACAATCAAGAGCCGAATTTATACATTTCCCTTATCATGTTTCCATCTGGTGTCCATTTCGGGACAGTGTGACGTCTGCAATAGTATGAAGTGAGCAGTCTGAGAATACTTATGATTTGAAAAGCATTTTGAATATTTATGAGTTAGAAAAGCAGGTACAGGTCACCCAGGCAAGCACTTATTAATTCAAAGAACAGTGTTTGAAATACAACCTGGCAGACTCTGACCCAGCAAAGCCTGCCCACAGAGAGAAATAGTCCTCTCATAAATGTATGTATTCTTTGCACACTTGTAGTGAGTATGAACTCATACTCAAACTTTGGCATACTTGTTAGTATTTGTTCTTGTACTTGTACTCAAATGTTTTCAGAGTTACACATTAAAGATGGTGAATGTTGTACTCATAGAATAGTGCCCTTGCACTTTTACTCACAATCAGAGACACAGCACTTGTACTAATGACACTGTACTAACACTACATGTCTGTTACTAAGACACCAACATAAAACAGTGCATAGATATTAAGGAGATTAGAATTATCTTAGATGAAGACTTTTAGCAACTGCACTACTTGTGACTCTGTGACGACGGCCACGACGGCTTGGCCAGATAAGCACCAATACAGCACAGATGAGTGCACACAGCTCTCATACAAACAGGGTGGCAGGAAGACTTCACTTCATGTATTCCATGATGGACCGAAGAACGTAAAGCAGGCAAGCTTGGTTGCGAGCTTCTTGAACCATAAGATTCACATGAACCTGAAATAAACAGAGAAATATGTCATTCACGTGGAATAAACAACTGTCGCTGACAGCACACTACAGAGATAGAAATACATGTTTGGGAGCTTGATGCCTCTGAAAAATGATATCCTCTACAAAAGGGAGGAACCTGATTGGATGCTTCAATCAAGACACTTCACTTGTCAATGTCTTTAACTGCCATACAACACCAACAATGACTGAATAAAATTGAATGAAACAAAACAAAATCCACAATGAAGTAAAGGGAAATATTGCATTTAAAATGCATCAACATGGCATAAAATACTTTTAAATTATTATTACACCATTAAGTCTCACCAATAAACTCAGGCAATAGATTTATCTCCTCAAAATATTATACATTACAAGAGTAATGGATGCTGTATCATTTGAATTTTTGAAAGTTTGGATGAACAAATTACTTCTGTGCGACAAATAACCAAATAAAAAAATATGAAAATATTTTGTAATACCAACACAATATTTCCCTTTAACCTCAGTGTGTTTTGGTGACTAAACTGGGTGCTTTCAAAAAATGTACAAAATGCTTTTTTAAGGAAGTGAAAACTCTACCTCAATAGAATGTTGCATTTTAAACACTCTACAGGGGAGATGAAAGCATAATGGGAATCTGTAATGTCATCTCCGAACATATGATATTTTTTATTTATTTTTCTTTTGTCACTTTGGCAACTTTAACTGATATTTTAACTCTGTCTGCTAGCATCTTCATTTGACACAGTTTTACACTACATCTATATGAAAACAAATCCATTCAATTTCAACACTATCAAATTTCCAAGACAAACAGGGCATTAATTACAAAGAATAACAAAAGTAATTTGAGGACATAAACACACATAACATTCTGTGACCTTGAAGAAAATATGATGTATTCATTGACAACCAATCTCCAAAACAGGATATAGTAACGATGGAGTTTTGGTACAGGGTTTGGGGACATTTGTGGAAATTTTATTCTCTTCTACACAGTTGTGAAACACAAAATAAAAAATGCCTGCTATTTTAAGGATTACCAAGGCCGGCATTTCATTGTTACATTATAAATGATCTTTTCGTATATTGCCCCCAGCCCCTACGAGTTAGGAGGACTGTAAGACTTAAGCTAGGGGCCCCTGGGCTACAAGACTAACAAAGCTATTTCTCACTGTACTATTTGAAGGATAAAGTGAACCTACTGTGGTCCCCCTCATCATTACTACACACTTCCAGTATACATCTTAATAACAACCAAAGCTGTAAGATGAATTATAACTGTAGTAATATATCAAGACCACAGAAAAACCCTCTCACGCACAAGATATCTACTCCTTAGTAAAATGTAACGATCACATAGTGCCATAACTGGCCAATCACATCAAAGCAAGGACGTAATTTAAGATAAAGATTCACAAACACCAATTTGAATTACTGTGCCTGCTCTGTGTATGCCTGCAGTCCCACAACAATATTCAACAATATATCATCCCTATATATAGCACTAGGGACCCCATCAAAATTCCTATTAATTAATGGCAGTGCAAACCCTGAATAATAAACTAAATTCGAACCTGTTTCAACCATTGCCGTTATTAGACACAAAGACATTAAGCAGGACCCAGCACCTGACTTTAATCTGTGCCTCTTTTAATAGGCACAGCAGTCTTTGCATCTGAATCTAGTAGTGTGGCATAGCTTTACACACAATGATGAACCACATGTTCTCCAGCCCGAAGAAATTTGATCGTTCAGTACTGTTCACCTAAGAGGGAAAAAAACAACAAACCTAGGATACACATGCGGTATTCCTAAATTGAGTATTTTGTTGCTGAAATGGAGCAAAAAGGTTTTGAACCATGTCTGGCATGTTCAACCTTCATAGCTTAAACCAATGGGGAGTTAGTGTATCAGGCAAACAAAAAAAACAAACTGGAATGAAAACTCTGTTGTGAGAATTATGCCAGGTGGTAAAAGTGCGAATTATGCTAGGCAGTAAGATTGGAAAGACTCAATAAAATGTCCACATGTAAAATGAATTTGTTTTAAAAGAAAAGAAATGTCTTGGAAGTTTTTCCATCTCATTTTGTTTATGTAAAACAATCACACCATAAATCTTTATTCATTTTGGTCCTAAACTAGTTTGGCATAATTTTGATACAACACCCAACATGTATAATGTTTCAAAACTCCATTGCTTATATCTATGTTGTTACGCTAATTAAGTCACCTTCAGTCATTTAACTGTTGGAAACATTAACAATTAGTTCTAAAGAATCAGATCACGTAAAATTATTTGAGAACTTATCGACAACTGACTCGATCTCATTCACATAAAAGTAACTGACCCAGAACTTCAAGTGCCTCTCAAACTTCGGGTTGAATTATTTGACTTACAGTACTAATGGCTCTTATACAATATGGATATTTTCAGTTTCAAGTATTACTTGTTCAGTTAAGAGTCTTGCCCAAAATATATTATTATTTGTTATATATAACACCTAACCTCATAAATCATAGATTTTGGTCAAAACTTGATTTTACATACCCCATGGCTGACGTCACCACAATGGGTTAGTATATACTAACCCATGACCGTGGGTTAATAGTACCAAATAACCCATGGCATGTGATGACCAATCCTCCAATCAGACGTAGAGGAATTAATAAGGTGTTATATTAAAACTCCTAACGAATGCATGATAACAGTCTATGGTGTAACTGGCAGTGTCTGTACAAGCCCTTCAGGGAACAAGATTTTATTCAATGTAATTTTGAAACATTTACTACATCTGAATATCTTACCACATTCTCCATATAAGTATCTGTCATGGTGAATTAGAACATTAGTTACTTTTCTAAACTTTAACAATGCAGTAATGTAAATGTCACAAAATTAAGTTAGTTAGATGAGGTTTAACGGCCCAGTTTCCAACCAATTGGTTCAAGTCGAGCCAGCCACAGCCTTTTTTCCAGTTGTGGCTCACTGGCTTGTTTTCCCTTACTCCATTGCTTATGTGGAGCATTACGCACAACGGCAGAAGGTTCCATTTTTTAAGTCTTTGGTATGACTCGACTTTGGGAATCGAACCAGGGCCTCCCGCGTGAGAGGCGGATGCTCTACCACTAGACCAAACACGCAGTTGTCACAAGATAAGAACCATACATGAGTAGTGGTATCAGGGGTATGCCAACTCAAAGTGGGGGAGCAAGTGTGCTTATTAAATTTCCAAGCAAAAGAGAAAAGGGGCATCGTACCTTCTCAGAATCATGAAATTCTTTCCAGAAATGGTTGTAATCCTTGAAAGTTGTCCTCTCAGGGAAGCATGTAATAGTTTTGACATAACTTTTTAGACTTCTATCCAGCAAAAGGTTGACCTCTGAATAATCGTAGTCATCATGGCGAATTCCAAAGAGGGCATGGACATAATTCCAGATAGCTCTCCTTAGTAGGAATGTGTCTACTTCTCTCTTTTCTCCCATTCTGAGCAAAAATAAGATGAGATTAAGATAAAGGCACACTCTAAAGACCACATCAGTGATTGACCTTCTGATTACAACATGTGTGTCTGAGTGGGAGGACTTTGTTTTAAAACAATGGGTGCAGCAATATCAAACAGGGTTCCCTTTCTTCCAGAAAAAAACATATTTCTCCTGGAAAAATGGAAGAAACTGGAAACAAGTTTCCAGGGTGGAGTTGGCTTGGTGGTTGAGTATACTACCTAGCATGCTAGATGTCCTCGGATCAAATCCCATATCTTCAAACTGGAAATAACTAGTACTTGAGTAGCTAAAGAAACTGTAATATCAAGTATAAAGGTCACTGCAACTGAATGCCTCGTGCCTTTGGAGTCTATCTCTATTCAAGTGTTCATCAAGTCTTGTAAATAACAAGTGAAAGTAACACCTTTTGAAAAGATATTTCATTGCTTTACTTCTACACCTTTCAAAATCCCTCTTATGAGCATGTTGGCTCCCATACCTGATGTAGATAGGCAAAGTTAAAGAAGACAAATGGTAAATTCATCTAGATCATTTAAAAAACAAAACTGAATGCATTGAAAATCATCTCATTCTTGGCTCCAGCAGGAAGTTCTAACCATAGTGCCATTGGAGGTCTCTATGATCAGAGGATGGGCCTTTTAAATACTACTGGGTGTTAGCATAGTTTAGGGATGGTAATGTTGGACAATAGTTTGTGGGATGAAAACTTATGATTTTGGTAAGAAATGACTGAAAGTGTCAATTATTGAGTCTATAGCCTTACAGCTGCAATTTGAACAACAATGGACCAGTACCACAGCTCAATGCTACAAAACCTACTGTGGTTTTATTCAAGGATATGTTTGTAGATCGGTGAGTGGACTAGACAAAGTCTAAGAGACTGCCCTCTCATTGGCATTAAGGCTGACAGATACTGAAACAATCGACAGTAGTAAATGATATTTTGAACTACTTTTGGAGAAACTTAGAAATCTAAGATTTGTGGCAAATGTTGTTCCCACAATACTGTAAAGATCTAAGATTTGTGCCAAATTTTGTTCCCACAATATTGTAATATAGGGTCAATAAATTAAGAATATGTCCCATTCTCTTCAACAATTAGATGGTCTCACTAGCCACAGTGTGCTGTTTGGACCTTTCACTTGGGGACTACCAGTGAAATTCCTCTACCTATAACCCTTTTTGTAGTTGATATAATGTAAGTTTTATCAGAGCTCTGGGTTCCCTATGACTCAGTTCACTTAATTCATAGAGTTCACACTGTTCAGTCACTGCATTACATACTTTGTTGTAACTTCCATACTCATTTTCTATTTGAGTTTCTTCCGATTTAAGAGGAAGATACTTGTTTCTTCCCTCTGGAAAACAAACGTGGATTTTCCTGGCAGTTTTTTCGACCTTCCAAATATTTTTGAACCCCGAAATTAATGGAACCAGTTGCCTTCTCATTGCAGGCTGTGCAAGTAACAGTTTAACACTTAAGCTATTAGCTTCTTGCAAATACTCTCATGTCTTTCCAATGACTGGGTGACTAAATGAAATGATTCTTGGTCCAAGAAATGTATAATCCAAGCAGCTAATTCCATGTCAGGACTTCCATTGAATTAATGTCATACAGACACAAAGAGAAAGGAGAAGAACATTACTGTGTGGGAAAGAAACCAGAGAGCCAAAAGGCTTAGTGATTCTTGACTTGACATAAGTATATATAGTAACAAACATGAATCATCCACATGACAAGCATGAGATCCCTCACACCAATCCTACTTGAGATATCATGTTAAAATTTTTTTGACTTTTTGACCTCTAATGACCCCAAATGACCTTTGACCTCCACAAAAACCAAAACGGATCATCTGCTCAATATGGGTAATCCACATGCTAAGTATGAGATCCCTCACAGTTATCCTTCTTGAGATATAGTGTTCAGAAGATTTTGACCTTTTGACCTCTGGTGACCCCAAATGACCTTGATCTCCACAAAAAACAAAACCGATCATCTACTTAATATGGGCAATCCACATGCTAAGTATGAGATCCCTCACAGTTACGCTTCTTGAGATAAAGTGTTTACAAGATTTTGACCTCTGGTGACCCCAAATGACCTTTGACCTCCACCAAAAATAATAGGGATCATCTACTCAATATTGGCAATCCACATGCTAACTATGAGATCCCTCCCCCATTATGCTTCTTGAGATATAGTGTTTACAAGATTTTGGCTTTTTGACCTCTGGTGACCCCTATTGACCTTTGACCTCCACCAAAAATGATAGGGATCATCTACTCAATATGGGCAATCCACATGCTAAGTATGAGATCCCTCACAGTTATGCTTCTTGAGATATTGTGTTTACAAGATTTTGACCTTTTGACCTCTGGTGACCCCAAATGACCTTTGATCTCCACTAAAGGACCATCTTCCCAATATGGGCTATGCACATGCTAAGTATGAGATCCCTCACAGTTATGCTTCTTGAGATATTGTGTGTACAAGATTTTGACCTTTTGACCTCTGGTGACCCCAAATGACCTTTGATCTCCACTAAAGGACCATCTTCCCAATAT
>WURT03500543.1:0-21715 GCA_009936505.3 Holothuria glaberrima | reverse complement strand
TTTTTAAACATCAACCTAATTTTGTGCATGCTTGACTGATATAAAGCTGCTATTCGATTGCATAAATTGCAATAAAGAGTGTGTTCCTACTTGAGTACGAGCAGGCGATCAGATCCGGATCTGACCCCGAGCAAGGGATCAATTTGTAAGTGGGAACGCTCTCGTTCCCAGGATCAGATCTCGAGAGCTTGATCGCCCCTTCCCCGCAGGGGATCAAATGGGAACGCTCTTGCGGTTTGTCACAAACTTTTCAGTTGACTGAGCTTGGGGGGATCAGCATGGGTGGTTCAAGTGGGAACACGGCCAAACACAGCCCACCTGAATGCAATCGAAGCGTGGGCTTTGAGACGCATTCTTTTAGATGAAAAATCAGAAGAAAGGTATCAAGCTGCGATAAGAGTAATTCCAGATATTGCGATGTGGCATTTTGACCTTGGAAGAGCCGCTGGAAGTAGTCCAATGCTTAACCCAAGTCAGAAGAGTGAAATCAAAGTAAAACACTTTAAAAGAGCATTGAAGCTCAAACCTGATTACATAAGGTGTTTGGTTAAACTTATTGAATGTTACCTTTACGATAGAAATCTGAAGGAAGCTCTAGTGGAACTGAAACTTCTTGAGCAATACGACACCTCTGGTATCCCCACAGCGATTTGCGTAAGGGCTTTCTATTACAACAGAGTAAACGATCATGATAGAGCTCTCAGGATTTTGCTTGAGTCCGAAAGGTTACACCATTCAGATATATACAAGAACATCGCAATCACATACATCTTAAAATCAAAATCAATCAGCCCATTGAAAAGAAATAGTTATCTTAAAGACGCCCTGACCTATGTGGAGGAATGTTTGTCAAAACAGCCAGGATCGTATGATGGTATCGCAACTAAATTTAAAATTCTTTGTTTATTAAAAGAATCAACAGATAAAGTGGAAAACTTTGTTCAAAAGTTGACCGTCGATCGTCCCCTGCCTCCCTCACGCCTTTTGACACTTTTCCTAAAAATGATGAAAATCTTTGAAGAAGCAAATAAATCCAATCCGCATCCAGACCATGAAATATTACTGAATTTGTATGAAAATATGGTAGAAGTTGCCTTGCATGGGTGCCTGAAAAATATCGATGATAGGGAAATGATTGTCATCGCACAAGATCAGGTGACTCTGAAAAAAACGAAAACCTTTGTTGAAAAATACATTGAAGAAAACAACGTGCTGAACAGCATGAATGAATGGTTTCTGGCTCTTAACGAGCGACTGCTTCCATATTTGAATAAAGATACTTTCTAGCAGAAATAAATTCCTGATGACACCTTTTGAAATGCCAGCAGGTGTGAACTGGTATAAACAGGTACGAACAAGCAATATATCGTGTACATTGGTTACGTCAACAGGTATCAACAGGGGTCTTCTATGAAATAAATAGGTTCCTGATTGTAATCGGTTATCCCGTTCCAACCTATTGCTACCTGTTTCAAATTACCTGCTCTACATGTTCAAACTGTTCAATAGGTTTCAACAGGATTTCTTCTCTCGGCTTGATGAAGATGTTTAGTTTATCGAGAAATCATTTCAATATTTTAAAGTCACATAATATCGCCTTAGCCTGTTGATATGTAAAAGTGATTTCTTTTTTAAGTTACATCGTAGAAATTCTCACTTAAGTTTAAAACGAGTTTAACTGTACAAAAGCCAGTCTGAGAGAACAATGCATTTGAAATAATTTTATAGCCTATTTTTCAAAAGTGATTAAATTTTACAGATTTTTGAGGGAATCCTACCCCAACCATGACGACATATGAACAGGCTTACAACTTGTGTTGTCACGTTGGTTATTTTTTACTTCCTTTTTACTTCTCTTCATCCCACAGGTGAAAGTACGACTTTGCATTGAAGCCTTTATTATGTAAATTGCGTTCAAAGAATTGTAACATACATATTTCATGTTCGTAAGTTGCTAAAAGTATAGGCCTACCATATGCTGTTTTATAATATTTATCAAGCTGGTCAGTTGTTTCATGATGTTTCATGATGTTTAACATTCAATAGTGCAAGCTGATTGTAAGCGTATAGAAGTTATTCTGCATCAATTTTACAATTAGTTACAAAGACACATATTTTCACATGATTAAAAAGCGACAAAAGAACCACACAAATTGTTTTAGCATATGTACATAACAGAGCACCAAACTGCATCTAAGGATCCTCACATATACGACAAATGTTCCGAGGGGGGAACTTCTACCTTGAAACCTTTTCCCCAGGACAGCGTTCCAACACATTCATCTACAGATGAGAACAGTCTCTTATACCGATGCGCATCACCCTAGCCTCGAAAGATAGACCTTATAAGCATATGACGTCACAGAACAGGTGCCCCTTCCCGATGGAGGCAAGCGTGTATCATTGCAACCTACAGTGCACCAATAAATGCAACGGTTGATTTTTGTACGGGTTGGATACGCGCTTAGTCTTCTACGAGCGTGAGAGAAGTCGACGTCGTGCGTGCAGTGTGCTTCATTGTTTTGCCTCCAAAACGACGTCGCGAGACGTCAATGCATAATGTCTATAGGCAAATTCCAACTTTGTCTACGCAAAATTTGCCATAAAATTCCTGTCCAAATCCTTAACCAAGGAGTGATTCAAGTGGTGAATGACTACCCTTCCTTAGAGTTTCATAAACATCTAGTTTCTTTAGCCACTATCTAAGCACTCTTGACTATTTTACAACTTCTCAATGTGACCCCCATCCCACCCCAGGGCAGGTGCCACTTGCATAACAAAGTGGGGGCTGAGAGTAATTATGTGAGTTCAGGTATTGGGAAGTTTTGAAAGGACAACAAAATGGGTATAAGTTACAGCATGTTTGTAAATATCGGTAAATTAACATTTTGCACAGTTGTTTTTAATAACAATCGCCTTTTTACCAAGTGGAAAGGTTCGACATGTGCGATGTACAATTTAAGAGTTATCCCTCGTCAGATACGCTAATTGATAGTCAAATAGAACTTTAAAATTGTCTCATGGCAGGAAAAGCCAATCACAGAAACATATAAGGTACCCGGGTTTTCATCTTTTCAATTTTCACCTTTAGCTTAATTGGTTTAGCAAATATAATCGCCAAGTAAACATATGGTAACAACTGTCAACACTAATACTGCAATCACAGCAAATCAAGAAGTGTACAGATTTGTTTAATTTAATACAGATATCTCTTTTCTGTTCTTTATGACAACAAAAAGGTGGCAAAATACTTATCGGGGTTAGTGTAATTGGCTCATAATGGAATGAAAAGTAGCAATGATAGTATTATAATCAGGCCCGAAGCCAGAGCAAACAATTTAAAGGGGGCACAATACACCGAAATAAGAGTCGTCATCTCAAAAAGGGTCAAAGGAGAGGGGTGTCCTTCTCCTTTTTGGCAATTTGTTTTACTTATTTAAGAATTTGAAATGCCAAATGGTGAATTAGTTTACATTTTCCCTGTACTGGTATTCCTTTCTTTGATTTTACGTTGTGAACTATTTATCCTCGGGGGTGGGGGCAGAAACCCCTCCCCCAAAAGGTACATACCTACCTGTTCATGGAAGACACAAGGTGATGTTTTCTCAACATTCTCCTCCTTGGTACAAATCTGTATTTAATATGCGGATTTATGACTCTACGTGATATCGAAAATGTAAGTAACCCATTGTTGGTCCGAAACTAAAAAACGGCAGGTTTGAGCTAGAGGCTAGATGACAGAGGTGTCTGTGTTTTGCGCTTATTGTATAGGCCACATGGCGAGGTACCCCGCCCAGCGGACTCTGTTTGCTCAGCCCCTCAGAGAAGGCTTCCGGATATGACTGAACAAGAAATATGTATTACAGCCTTATACGTAGGCAAATGGTGAGGTCGATAACCGTCAGTGTCTAACATTTTATATCCTTGTGTTCACTGTTTTAAAGTTTATTGGTCAATCAACTTCTACATCATATGTTAGAGACAATTTCAAACTTGTTACGTGCAAAATGAAGAAAAATTGACTTCTTTTCTACGAAAATGAGAGATTTTAGTGCATATTTTTTGTATATTTGCAAATATCATGTAATATAAATCCAGGTTTGTTGACACTTTCATGAAACTAAATGAGCAGTTGTAAAATACGAAACACCATTCAAAATTGCCTTATATAATGTCACGAAATTTTGTAAAGATTTGTCAAGTATTAATGTTATCCTTGATTGCTGAAAAAATACCATGAAAATTTCTAAAGATTCGAAAAATATGTAATACTAATTCAGACACATTGCTGCATTGAATCATGAAATTCTGTAAATATTTGTAATGTAAGAAATACCAATCATGATTTTTGAAAAATATGATTAAATTTTGTAAAAATTTGTAAAAGTTGTGATGCTAATCCAAACTGCTAATTATATAATATGAATATATACTGTACATAAATAATATCCTGAAATTTTTCGACGCTTTGCTAAGTATGTAATACTAATCCAAATTGTTGAAAACTAGTGAAATATTGTAAAAAATTTGTTAAATATGCAATACAAATCCAGATTGCTAAACAGTATTATAAAATTCTGTAAATATTTTGTAAAAAATGATCGAAACTATTAAAAATTTTTATAAAGATTTGTTGAGGATGTAATGTCAGTTCAGATTTTTGAATGACTTCATGAAATGAAAAAATAAGGCAATAAATGAAATAATAGAAAACTTCATTGTGTTGTTATGGTCAACGTTTCGCCTCATAGTTAAGGAACCAGTTAAGAGAATATAACATTTAGGTTTGTTAAACTATGAGCTTTAAAGCGATTTTGAATTGACAGCCTTTCCCAAAGGGGCGTTGAAATTTACACAAACAATCTTGTATTAGTGTTTCTGTTGTTTACAGTTAAAAATCCCTAGAGTGCTTTTATGTCAAATCGAGGTAAATTAACTGAAACTACATATGAACTTGAATTATAAATGTAGCCACTGACGTAGCAAGCGGGTGGACTGGGTGGACAATGTCCAGGGGCCCCCGAGGGTTTAGGGCCCCCAACCAAATGTGCAAAAAATTCTCAAAAAATCATAACTCTCCTTACCGTCTAACCACCCAGTACAAAACCGAAAGGTACCACAAGGGTATACCAAAAAGGGCAGAACTGTTTTTACAGAACCAGGCAAAAATGGGATACGGGATTGAACCCGAATATGTTGTGTGCAAGGTCTCACTCCTGCCCCGTACCTCCCCATGGAGATTGGAGGCGCCTTAGGAAAATAGGTTTGTGATACCATTGGTTTGGTGTCCCCTCGTTGTCTCGTGTCCATGGGTCTCCGAGGGTCTTGCTACGCCACTGTATGTAGCAGACATTCTTATCGACGATAACAATAAACATTGCCTTCCCGGCAAATTAAGTTTAAAGGTAGACAGTCATCACCACAAAGTACATTTTTCGTGTGGTGTATCAAAATTCTCAGTTGGTGACTGCTCTTTGCTGGACATCAAATTCGGAAAATTCAAATAATGCAGAGTAACTCACATTCTGTACAATGGAGAGGGAATGTTTGGTTTACACATTGTAGCCTTGTATGCTCACCATGCAGGACATGACCTTCAGCAATAAAATAGGTTTGTGTTTGCACAAGGAAATTTGCACTGTTATGGGAAGAGCGACAAATTGCTGAGTTGGCAGAATTGGAACTGTCTGGGATGTCGAGAATTGCCCTTTAATAAGGAAGGTATTGATTTGTCTAAAGGGAGAAAATAATGCCCTACCAGTCACGCAGCACGAAACACAACTGACTACGACGTGTAGGGAATTTTATATTGATATAACGGGTTCCCTTCATTTACAAGTTATTGTTGAACTTTCTTTTCCCATTATCTAGGCTATCTGCTTGTGTGTATGGCTTACAAGAAGCACCGAACAAGAAAGAATTTCAGAAGTCTGTATGTTTGGGATATCAGTGTTGTAAGTTATTCAATAAAACAGTACAAACACTTTTGGTTGTAAGAAAAAGAAGAAAAACTTTGAAATCATGTTACAAACAGCACTATAAGAAGGCTTTTACAGTCACACACATTTACATCAAGTGTTTTGTTATGTTGTACATCAAAGCTCATTTTAAAACCAAGTATGACGTTTGTTTTCTTATATTTTATTTGATATTTTATTTGTTATCCTTACTATAAGATATAGAACATTGTCTTTGATATTCTGCCTGACTTTGACCAGACAATGACTCACATAAATCAGGACGTTTAAAGAAAGAAGAAAAAAAAGGTCATCGATAGCATAAATATGAGAACTCGCACGAAACGAATTCATACCCCATTTATTAAAATAAACACTTATTCAAATTTTAAATCTCTTTCACATTAAAAACCCACTTGTACCTCAGACTTTGTGGTTATGGCTGCGTGAACATCAACAAGGAATTCCACTTTGTCAGATGACTATTCCCTTGTTAAACAAATCAGCAACCAATCAGAGATAAGCTTACAACTTACAATTTGTGGTCTTTCCAGCCCTGCTATTCCTGAGGTGTAGATGCCTAGGATTGTTAAGGTTTGTGCACTTACATTTTAAGTTGATAGAATCTATACATTAAAGGGCAACAAAGCTCACCCGAACAGTAAACCCTACAAATTTTCACTTCAAGTTCCTCCTCCAGTTTCAAAGAGAACATCTGTTTAGCGCACCTCCCAGAAAAAAAAATAGTGACTATATGCGCTCGGTTCTTTTACCCCTTTTCCAGTTTTCCCCAGAACAATTGAAGATATGCCCGGATGTCATGTGACCAAATTCTACCACGGTTATCCCCTATTATTACAGTGGTGTTTTTAAGTTGTTTTCACATTCCATGTTCGTCTTTGTCAGGAAGTTGCCATGGCTACCCCTAACTGTCTATGGCTAGTTGTGGTCGAATTGTTTACACCTGAGCCAGCTTTTCACCACAAGGCAGAATGAACAAATTAGCATATTATTTGCCTGACTGGTTACAAATTCAGCTAAAATCCGTAACCGCACCGGACGCCTAATGAATAATGACTGATAGTTGCTCAATGCCATACCCACACAGGCTGTGTGTAGGCTGTCTGGGTTTCTGTACGAATCATCACTGACAGACCAATCAGCGTGATGTTATTGTTTGAATTATGTCAATCAGAGTGCAGTCACCAATTACAGTTAGAACTATAGGGCTATTCCTTAATATGTAAGGGGACGCCAAAGACCCTTTAAGTTTTACGCAAAGTAGAAACAGTGAGCTGCCAGTGAAAGCTCCCTGGTAGAAATAGGTTTTTTCTGCAACGCTTCGTAACCTGGTTTACGTAATATCTTGATTTTCACTTATAAGAAATCAATCCCTTACGGTATCGAAAATCAACAATCACATGGAACCTTCCATCCACACATGAAGTTGAGCTGGCTGAACATTTCCTCATTTTCGTACCCCTCCTCCTCCTCCTCCTCCACCCCACCTCAGTGAAATTTAGATTTGCGCACCTAAAAATGTTACACCTCTTGATCTAGCAGCGGATCCGACGTCCATGGTTCACAATCTTTCGTCGTAAGCGGAAACCGAAACAGTCATAGAAGTATTGTATACGTTTTTCTAGTCTGTAACCCCGCGGAGCTCGTTAGAATATACGGTACAGCCTGATACGTAGGCAAAGTCTGTAGCAACAATGAGGCGCAACACAAAACCAGGAAGTTATTAATAGCTGTTATCACTTTTAAGCTCTAAATATTCAACTAAATGTCTAAGTATCCAGAGAAGTATTCTTTCTAGTTTTCTGACCGTCTCTTCTTTTTCTTCTTTGTTGCTTCTTTTGTTTCTCTGTTTCATGGTCACTGGCTTTGATGAACAGTAATTTTATTCCTAGTGCACATCATATGTACGTAAAGTAATTCATTTGAATGTAATTTTGTTGATGAGTATGTAAATATGAGTTAGTTAGATGAGGGTTTACTGCCCAGGTTCCAACCAATTGGTTTAAGTCGAGCCGGCCACGGCCTTTTTTTCCAGTTGTGGCTCACTGGCTTGTTTTCCCTACTCCATTGCTTATGTTGAGCACCAAGCACAATGGCAGTAGGTTCCATTTTTAAAGTCTTCGGTATGTACATATGAGATATGAATTAAGTTGAATTTTCAAACAATGCGCGCAGCTGTAATGTGCAAAATGATCATTAAGATATAATAATCTATAAAGCCTAGTAGTGTTTGTGCCATCCGGGCGGTCCTAGAAAGCTGATGTTTCATAGGATATACTTCACCACGACGTTGGCACTTTTTATTGTAAGCTGTGGCGAATGAAACTGGTGTGGGTAGGGGACATGACCCCACTTTTACATAATACTCCATCTGCTCCCACTTTTATCCTGGGATATCATTTGTTCCGGGTAAGTAAGTAGCTGGCGGATGTTCAATTACAGCAGTTTTTATTACCTCCTCCCTCCCCTCTGTACAATTTTCCTCGCTCCCAATGGCAGGGAGGTGAATACCACCTCCCTTCTCCCACAAAAAATATGTCTGATTTGAAGAAATCCGTACTACCACTGTTGAACGTTTAACACATTTCGAGCAACTGTTAAAATTTACTTAAAAGTTAAGCCGAGTCAACTACTTCATCTAAGAGCTAACTTGAGGATCAAATCCGGGTGCAACGATTTTTCAAGTTCTACCGTAAATAGTGATGAATTAAATTAAGCTCGTCTTGTTAACAACCTGTTTTGATGTTAAATTGACAGCACCTTGCAAAGCGTTATTGATATCGCTTACGTTTCACATTGAAACGAGTTACTTTCGTCTGTTTCAATATCAATGTCACGTGACTTACCCCAGTAATGGGTCATTAAAAAGTTACAGATATGGTGCCACTAATTCAAGGGAAACCCTCGTGAAAAGGTGTTGACCCACAAATTTGACACCTCAGGATTCCGGGGACACAGTAAAGAACTATAGACAATGTTGCTGAAGAGATGTGCCCAATTTATGAACTGGATGTTGTAGCAAACTAAAGTGCTAATTGCGCAAAATATAGGAAAATTAATGCTATTTTAGGCAGTTTGCGTTGTATCCTTCCGCTATGCATAATGGCGTTTTTAATTATGTGAAAAGGCATGAACCACCACCATATGCTATTCTTTACCATACAAGCTTTCTTAGTTCAAAATACGATACACAAATTTGAAAAAGTGTGAGAGGCCTATTTGTGAGTCTTTACATGAAGGGTAGCTTGTACCCACTATAAACTTCTACAAGGGTCCAGCGGCCGCGAAATGGACCAAATAAAGAGTGTGAAGTTCTTAGGGGAACTATGATTTGTTTGCTACCTACAAGCAAAAAACTAGAAAGACAGTGGGAAAAATTGGAATGTTGTCAATGTCTATTTTTGGTCCTTCATTTTTTGATACTTCCAGGTGAAACAACTTCATCATCGCGTCACATTTGAACTTCGAATACATCAAACCAGCTTCGCTGGATAAGAGGGTTAGCAATTGACTTCGAGTGTTGACTTTTGAAATAAACACATCAAATCAGAGTCAATTGATTAATCGCAAAAAATATCGTCGTCAGTTCTTCAACGTGTAATTGATTGATTACATAGAACATACTTGTAAAGCTCCGCCTACACGGTCATAATTTGGTGAAAACATAATCATACTTGTATGACGATGCTAATGGACAAACGTATGATCGTGTGGACTGCTTTTCCAACAAATATGAACAACTTCTAATAAATCTAACATGTACGTGTTAAAACTTTTAGTTGTACGTGTCATCTTTCCAATAAGTGCTCAAACATTTGTATGACGATGTTTTTTAACAAATGTATGATTGCACAGTCAACACAGATTTTTCACACAACGTTTGTGCTGAATACCGCAAGATTGAAGTTAGCGTGTCAACCTTTCGGATCAATCAACTGGGTTCCAGAGGCAAATTATTCTGAAGATCTCTTAACTTTGTTGTAAGTAAATTGAAATGACTAACTTTCACTTCTAACCCACTGGCGCATTGTTTTATGGTAATTATACTTTTCCTTAGAGAATGTGAACCAGGGGCGTAGCGAAGGTGTAATCTTTGGAGGTGTAGAGATGCCTTGCCGACAGATCTGTTAATGCATAGTGCGCAAACGAGCGCAAAGCGCGAGCTTTAGAGGGTTGGGTCCGGGGCCGCCTTGGGGACCCTGGTGGGGTCCAGGAGGCAAAGCCCCCGGAAGCTCTGGGTTTTTAGCATATCTCTGGGTGGAACATTAAGTCCTATAACGCTCATAATGTATCATCTAATGCAACGATTCCCATAAATTTAATGTATTAGGCTATTCCTTTCGTCAGGCCAAGATACTTCAGGAGCAACCTGACCGTCAAAATTTGAACACTATGCGTTCAGCATTTGAACTTTAGACGCGTCAGGCGAACGGTAAGTATTCAAATAGGCGTCCGACGTTCAAAAATGAAGAAAAGTTTTCAGAATCTTAACACTAGCGTTCAAAATATGCGTTGAACGCCAGGATGCGTCCTGTATCTGTTATATTTTGGTGTTCAAAATCTGCCAACGCCTGAGTTTGCAGTAAGGGAAGACACGCTCGGCACACATTCTTTTCCCATGATACTTGTAGGTAAACCGGATCTGCAGGAATCTGCAAAATGTGTTTGAAGTCAAGGTCAGGGTTTAGAAAAAGGGCTAAGGATACCTTCTCTATGGGTTATCGGGTGCTGCTGATTCCATGGTGATGATAAAAGTGAGGGGTTAATAATGACCAAAAAGTGGTGTCATATGACTCGAAATAGCTGGCGTATACGGAAGTCTTTAATTCCTTTTCTTTCACCGAGTTGCCGACGAACTCGGCCACTCGTCCAATTACACCAACGGCTGTTGATACGGCCGTCACATGCATGATCAATTTGCCGACGAACCTTCAACTTGAATCGGCCAATTAGATGAAGAGTCGAAAATCGAAATAGCCGATAACAGACTGGCCCCGCGCTCCCATTTTCTCTTTTTTTCCATTCTCCGTCTTCCCTTTCACTTTCTTCCTTCCCCTTTCCTTTCCCTTCTACTCTTTTCTTTGACACCTCTCCTCTTGTTCTCTTCTTTTCCGTCACCTCTCCCCTTTTTGCCGACAGACCGAAAATTTGCCGACAGCGACCAAATCATTGAGAGGGGTGACACCCCCACATCCCCCGCTCGCTACCGTCCTGATGTGAAAAACCATATTAATTTATTATAGGTTTTATGATCCTATGTACAGTTACTTCGCGCAAGGAATCAGGGACTGTCATAGTCAGGTCAGCGTTCACTGTATTTTAAGGAACGAATACTGAAATCATCCACGTTGGCAGGTTTCCGGATTCCTTGCCGAAGGCAGGCAGGGAATCTATGCGATGGTGATGTTGTGTGTTGTGTTTGTGACGCTTGTTGTCAACATGGTATCTCAAGTTAGCAATGAGGGACACTTTTCATGTTTGGTATATAGATTTGTCATGTTAAGAGAAAGAACTCTATTGTTTTTGGTGGAGGTCAAAGCTCATTTAAGGCCACCAGAGGTCAACAACCGAAAACCTTGTAAACATGATATCTCAGGATAACAATGACGGACACTTTTCATATTTGGTATGTATATATATATATATATATATATATTTGTCTTATAGAGAGGAAGAAGTGTATTGTTGAGGTGGGGTCAAAGATCATTTGAGGTCACCATAGGTTAAATGAAAGCCTTGAAAATGGCTTGTAAAACGAGATCTCAAGATAGCAATGACGGACACTTCTCATATTTGATATATATATATATATATATGTCATGTTGATAGAAAGAACCCTATTGTTTTGGTGGAGGTCAAAGGTCATTTGAGGTCACCAAAAGTTAACCTGCGAAAACCTTGTAAACACGATATCTCAAGATAGCAATGTTGGACATTCTTCATATTTGGTATATTGATTGTCATGTTGAGAGGAAAAAGCGTTTTTTCGATGCAGGTCAAAAGTCATTTCAGGTCACTAGAGGTTAAATTATGAAAACCTTGTATATGGCTTGTAAACAGGATAGCAATGACAGACACTTTTCATATTTAGTATACAGATTTGTCATGTTGAGAGGAAGCACCCTATTTTTAGTGGAGGTCAAAGGTCATGTAAGGTTACAAGAGGTCAAAAACCGAAAATATTGATACACGATATTTCAAGACAAGGATGATAGATCCTTTTCATATTTGGTTTATAGATGTGTTACTTTAAGAGAAAGAGAACCCTTTGGGTGTTGGAGAGTGGAGGTCATGTGAGATTGTCAGATGTGAAACTACAAAATCCTGGTAAACTAAATATACAGCGGGCGGTACCTCCAAATTGTGACCGGCGTATGGTTACAAACAAAAAGTTATAAGGTTGAATTTTGCACCATTCCAAAGATAAAATTATAGAGTAAAACAACTAAAACAGTAATAATTCTTACTTGAATTACGTAATTGTGAACGCGTGTAAAGGATACTGTGACTACAGGATGATTAGAATACTATATGCTGAACGAGTTTTTTGATGGCGTAGTGGGTTAGAGCTCGGTTTCTCACCTAGACGGTCCCGGGCACGATTTCCGAGGCCCTCCTATGAATTTTTTTTTTAATTTTTTTTTTGTTTTTCACTTTTCGGTAGGGTTCAAAGGTCATATGAAACGGCAGAGGTCAAGATGTGAAAACATCGTGAAATATGAAAAAGTCAAGAAGTGTAAATTTGAGGGATGAACCGAGTCAGTGCAACAAATTATTTCCTTTCAGCAAGGAATCACTAAGCCTTTGGGGTTTCTGGTTTCTTCAGGGTGAGGGAGAAGCGCGTCCTAACTCTTCCTTGAATACGCGCTTGGGGATCATTGTTGACTGTCACAACTTACATCTTTTTTATTTTTTGTTGCAAAGGTCATGCAGTAACTTTCTTGCAGTTGCCCAATTGGCACGTATCATGGATTCAATATCACATTCATTCTGAAACATTGCATTTCACAAGAGGATGTGCCCAATTTTATTATTTTAAGCTGTCTACTTCTTCCCTGGCGAGACAAACATTTTGTTATAAATTGTATGTTTCAGTTTTCGAGTTTTCGAATCCAATTGTTTCTGAAAATTTATCCCCTTTCGAGTTTTGGATGATCTATTAGGTTTATAGCACAGGTAACGCAGGTAACACATAATCGTAGACGTGCGAGGCGGGATCCGGGCCGCAGCACTCCTCTGAGATGATGATAATGGGGAGGGCTCATCAAAACGCGTACAGATTAAGAAACTACGTTCGCTGCAAATTGCAATATTCCATAGAGGCTGCTACGTGTGACTCAAAAAATATTTTTGTGCAGAGGCGTAGCTGGAGGAGGGGGGGGGGGGGTTGGGAGCGATTCTTGCATATCGTAACCCCAAAAAGCACTTCAACATTACCGCTTCCTGTACGACAACTTGAGAGAACGTTTTTCCATAATTACTTCTGGAACGAAAGCTGAAGTGCCATTATTGTTTAGAAAACAATTGTAACCCCTCCCGCTATCCTCTACCCTATGAATTATCATTCTGCATTGACTCGACCAGACGTTAATCTGAGTTCTTGTTGAAAAGGTGATAAATTATGATTTTGTCAAGGCCCGCAGGAAGCGGAGGAAGGGGGGAGGGGTCAAAATGTGGTGGGGTGGAAGTATACTTCCCCTCTCATCACGCTTCCGCCCCCTTAATTAAATAAAAATGAAGTCTGAAATTTGTACTATTCCAAAGATAAAAATATAAAGAACAATATTTATTTTTCACAAGCACAACTGTAACAGTAATAATTCGAATTTTACCTAATTATGAACATATTTAGAGGATGCTGTGACAATAGGATGATTAGAAATACCGTCGTCTACCGAGTTATAGTTGATGACGTAGTGGAAAGTGCTCGGTTTCTCACACAGACGGTCCGGATTCGAACCCTTTCCAAGGCAATTGCTTCTTTCGTTTTAGTCCATATTTGGTGGGGTTAAAAGGTCACGTACGTGTGGTCAGCAGAGGTCAAATCGGGAAAAAAGTAAAAAATAATGTAATCAAGAAGTATAAATTTGAGGGATGAACCTCTGTGCAACAAAGCACCCCACTTTCAGGCTATCCGGTTGTTAGAGGTCACTGGAGAAACCGACTGCATGGTCAAGAGGTTAGAGCATCCGACTTGCAGCCGGAAGGTCGGGGGTTCGAATCCTGGCCGGGGCATACCAAAGACTTTAGAAATGGAAGCTACTGCCTTTGTGCTTGGTGCTCAGCATAAGCAATGGAGTAGGGAAAACAAGTCAGTGAGCAACAAATAGAAAAAAGGCCGTGGCCGGCCTGACTCAGACTAATTGGTTACAAACTGAACAGTAAAACCTCATCTAACTAACTGAGGCCACTGGAGGTGAAACTTCAAAAAACTATTGAACACGATATTTCAAGAGAGGAATTATGAACTCTTCTAATACTTGGTATATAGATTTTCATATTACGAGAAAAACCTATAGTTTCTGTTGGAGATCAAAGGTCATCTAACTTCACCTGAGGTGAAACTTCTTTAAACCTGTAAACCGCTTCAAGATAGCAATGACGGATACGTTCCATACTAGGTATAGAGATTTGTAATATTGTGAGGGAGGTTCATATTGTTTTTGATGAAGGTTAGAGATCACTTGAGGTCACCAGAGGTCGAAAACCGAAAAAATGTAAATTTGACATTACAGGTGGGAATGATCGATACATTTGGACTTGTTATATAGATTTATCATATTAAGATAAAGATCCCTATTGGTTTTGGTGGAGGTCTAAGGTCATCTGAGGTCACCAGGCACTAAGCTTAATTTTGCTTGTTTTCCAGGCTCCAATCCATGTACCTTGTGGGCATAGCAGACTTTAATGATAGCCGTGCATGATGGGAATTGGGAGTATAAACACGATAGGCTCTATGCTCAGAAATGGAGTGCCTGCTAACTCAATCGAAAATGTCACGACAGAGTTACGAATTATAACGGTAGAGTTACGGCATTGTTAAGATTTGTCTTGGTAACGTCTTGTTCAAGTCATACTAGACCGCAGCCTCATCGTAGTGGAATCGTATCATCACCGATTTTTTCCAGAGCAAGATTTTTTCGAACATTTAAAAAAAATCGTGTAGCTTCACGGTGGCTGCATGAGTCACTACGGTGTGCTACGGTGGACCACGATTGGCCACGAGCATGTGTACGACGTCATTGCGATTGTGGATAATTGAAAAATCGTGCTCTACCGTAGAAAAATCGTAAATGTGAGAAGGGGAGCATTAGTGACATTTTTGTAGCCCCATATCAGATTTTTTGCTGACAGTAAATGAATAGCAAAAGAGAGCGGCATTTTTCCCCGACCGACGGCAAAATTTTCCGAACAGACGTCTCTTTGAAAACTTCTGAGGGTCACGATAGCGCCCCGTATCCATTATCCGTATTATTACTGACGCTCGTGAACCGATTAAACACAAAGCTGTTCCATAAAACTCTTATTAAATACGACTATCTCACCTTTCTTTGTTTTACTGGGGTATTTATCGCGAAAGACGTTTTTTCGCAACACCGTGATTCTTTTCCACTCACATTGCAATCGATAACAAAACAGTACCTAGTCGTTACTTCCATTTCAGTAAATGCTTAGATTTTGTCGTATTTCTGTGTACAAACGTAGTATGGAGAGGACGAGACGCAGTTTTTTTAAGTTGTTTGTTTCACAGTAACTGTCTCTCTACAGGCTTACTTCAGCTGTATTGCGTGTCTGGGATATAGGGTCACCCATTGTCATTTTGTTGTATTGGAGACGGGAAACAGAAGAGCTGACCAATTTCATTACCGTAATCAATTCCTCATGTTTATGTTACAGCTGAAAGGAACCATGTCGAAAGACAAATTAAACTGGAAAGACGCACCATGTCAATTCACTTGGGGGATTGATGGGGCGGTCAAAAATATTTACGACATCAGTTCTGCTTTTCAAAGAGAGAACGCAGAAAGGTACCCCGATGATGAAGACACGTGTTACATGTTTGTGTATCAGGCATACCCAGAATTTGTAACTTGCAAAAACGTTAATCAAGGAACGGACGGAAGTCTTGATAAAGCAGATAGAATTATTGACAAAATAGAAGACGAGAGTAAAAAAAGGGCGTTCCAGTTAGTTTCACTGGCAAATCGTGCTTGGATTTTATCCATGTCTGGGGAATCGCAAGAACCCATAGCTCCAGTTACATCAAAATTGTTAAAATTTTATGGGGATTATCTTTCCAACAACAATGAGAAAGAGACAGCCTATCTGAATGCAATCGAAGCGTGGGCTTTGAGACGCATTCTTTTAACTGAAAAATCAGAAGAAAAGTATCAAGTTGCGATCAGAGTTATTCCAGATATTGCGATGTAGCATTTTGACCTTGGAAGAGCCGCTGGAAGTAGTCCAATGATGAATCCAAGTCAGAAGAGTGAATTAAAAATAAAACACTATAAAAAAGCATTACAGCTTTAACCTGAATACGTAAGATGAACCTTATTGATTGTTACCTTCGCCATGGAAATGTGGAAGTTGCGCGAGTAGAACTGAATCATCTTGACCAATACGACACTTCTGATATCCCCACAGCGATCTGCGTACGAGCATCCAACTTAGAAGTAAACGAAAATGATAGAGCTCTTAAGTTTTTGCTTGAGTCCGAAAGGTTACATCATTCAAATATATACAACAACATCGCAATCACATACATTCTCAAATCAAAATCAGTCCGCCCGTTGGAAAGAAAGAGTTTTCTCAAAGACGCTCGGACCTATGTGGAGAAATGTTTGTCAAAACATCCGGGATCATATGCTGGTATAGCAACTTAATTTGAAGTTCTTTGCCTATTAAAAGAGTCAACGGATAATGTGGAAAACTTTGTTCAAAAGTTGATCGCAGATCGTCCCCTGCCTCCCTCACACCTTTTGTCACTTTTCCCAAAAATGATGAAAATCTTTGAAGGAGTAAATGCATTTAATCCTCATCCAGACCATGAAATATTACTTAATTTTTATGAAAATATGGTAGAAGTTGCCCTGCATGGCTGCCTGAAAAATGGCGATGATGGAGAAATGATTGTCAGCGCAAAAGATCAGGTGACTCTGAAAAAAGCCAAAACCTTTGTTGAAAGATACATTGAAGAGAACAACGTGCTGAAGAGCATGAATGAATGTTTTTGGCTCTTAACGAGCGACTGCTTCCATATTTGAATAAAGATACTTTCTAGCAGAAATAAATTCCTGTTGATACTTGTTGAAATACCAGCAGGTGTGAAATGGTATAGATGAATCTGAAAAAGGCCAAAACCATAGTTTTTAAATACCTTAGAAAGAACTGGAACGTGCTGAACGACACGAATGAATGGTTTCTGGTGCTTAACGGGAAACTGTCTCCACATTTGAATAATGATGCTGTCTGGCAGAAATAAATACATGTTGACACTTGTTGAAATGTCAGCAGATGTGAAATGGTATAAACAGGTTTGAATTGGCCATTTATAGTTTACCTGCTGGAGTCAACATAGTCAAAGGGTACAACAAGGAACGCCCACGGATTACAGATTCCTGTTCACACTTTTTGTATCCTGTTTAAACCCTTGATACATACGGTATCTCTATATACCTGTTCTACTTGTCCAATGGGATTTTCTCTTCGTTCAGTAAAGAGAATAGTTGAATAAAATGTTACTTTTTCCACAGTCCCGGCGACTCTCTGGAGAAGAGCCAAACGGCGAAGCCAAAGGTTTCTCCCGAAGGAGTTCTGTTCTCTAAAGGAGCTACGTTCCCGAAAGGATAACCAACTTAACTGACCAACTTCTCGACCCTAAGACTGCTACATCAAGGGTCGTACCATGCTTGTCATGCGTGGTACCATTTTCAACTGGTTGAAAATAATAAGCACTACACATAATCTTAGCCAAAAGGCCGAGAAAAGTAACAAAAGATGTTTAGTTAATCGAGAAACCATTTCATGATATCGTGAAATCTGATATCACATGATATCGCCTAAGCCTGTTGATATTTATAAATGATTTCTCTTTTCAAGTTACGCCGTAGAACTTCTCACTTAAATTCAAAACGAGTTTTACCATATAAAGGCCAGAGAACAACGCCTTTGTGTAAATTAAATTTTGCAGATTTTTAAAGGAATCCTATTCGCAACCATGCAAAGATGTGAACTTACAACTGGCGATGTCACGTGTGTTATTTCTTACTTCCTTTTTCTGACTTTTCATCCCACAGGTGAAAGTACGACTTTGCTTTGAAACCTTAATTATGTGAATTGCGTTCACAGTATTACAGAATACCTATGTAATATTCGTATGTCGCTAAAAGCACACAATATGCTGTCATTTACTATCACCACACTGTTTAGTATCTTTGTAGGATTGCTTCTAGAAGGGCGAGGGGCCAGGGTGTCGAGCGTTCATCGTCCGTGTTCGCCCCGGGTAGGCAAATAAGTTTGTAAGGATGAAGGGTGGGTCCTGCAAGAAATTAACATGTGGCTCCAACCTCAGTTTCAAGCATCAGCTGAATTTCTTTATAATCCCTTTCAAGTATCTTTCATGATGTTTTAGAATTTTAATATTGCAAGCTGACTGTACGAGCGTAGGAGTTATTCTGCATCTGGCAGTTTTTCAATATAGAAACAAAGAAACTATTGTCATATGACAAAAAAGAGCTACAAAACCACGCACACTTTTCAACAAAGATACTCCAAGTGCACTTAACGGAGCACCAAATTTCATATTTTCGACAAGTGCTCCAAAGGGGAGGGGAAACTTCTGCCTTTAAACCCTTCTCGTAGGACGGCGTTCCAAAACATTCAGCTACTGCTGAGAACTTCCTCTCATACCTGTGCATATCAACCTCGTCTAGCAGGATAGGCAATTTTTTAACTTTGTCTACGCAATTTTTCCATAAAAATTCCTGTCCAAATCCGTAAGCAAGGGGTGGATGACGACCGCTTCTCCTCCGTGGACTTCCATAAGCGTAGATTTTTAGCTGACAGCTAAGGACTTTTGATTTTTAACAAGTTCTCAATGTGACTCTCAACCAGACAACATCCCACCCCAGGGGCGGGTGCCACCTGCCTTATAAAATATGGGCTGAGAGGAACTGAGTGAGTTCAGAAATAGGAAAGATTTAAAAGAACAACAAAATGGCTATAAATTATAGCACAGTTGTTAATATCGGTTTATCAATCTTTTGCACGGATTTCCGCTAGTTACAATCGCCTTGGTTTCCCAAGTGGAAAGGTTCGACATCTGCGATCTACAACTTAAGAGTTATCTCTCGTCACGTCTGCTAATTGATACTCAAATAGAACTTTGATACCAGACTGTCTAACTGCAGAACAAGCTAATCATAGAAACATAAAAAACCTGGGTTTTTCGCTCTTTAATTTTCAACTTTAGCCTAATTGGTTTAGCAAAGGTTATCGGCAAGGAAAACATTGGTAACTGTCTATATTATGAAAAATCAGTGCAAATCAAGGGGTTTGCTGACCTATTTATTGTTTGATACAGATATCTTCTGTCTGTTAGAACAAGTAGGTGGTAGAAGACTTTGCAGGGTTGGTATATAATTGACTCAAAATAGAATAACAATTAGCAACGATCAGGCCCGAAGCAACCAACTTTAAGGGTAGGGCTCACAACAGAAGAGAATCGCCGTCTGCGAGCGGGGTCAAAGGAGAGGGTTTCCTCTTCCTTTCTAGAAATTTCTTCTTATTTAAGGGTTTAAAATGCCAAATGTTGCAATAGTTAAAATTTTCCATGCATTGTTATTTATTTCTCTGATTTTGACCTTAGAAATTGTTTATTGATTTTTTGTTAGGGACACATGCTCTCTATAGGTACGTGCCTGTTCGTGAAAGACAACGCGATTCTTTCTCAAGATTTCCTTCAAGGTTCAAAACCCATATTTAATATGTAGACTCATGACTCTGCATGATATAAAAATGCAAGCAACCCATTGTTGGTCTGAAACTGTAAAACGGCAGGTTTTAGCAGGTGTATGTGTTATGGGCTAATTTTAGAGGTCACATGGTGAGGTACCCCGCACAACTGACTCTCTTTGCTCAGGCCCTCCTTAAGGCTTCTGGATATTACTGAACAAGGAATTATGCCGTAAAGCCTGCTACGTAGATAAATGGTGAGGTAGATAAGTATGTATCAGTTACTAATATTTCATATTCTTGTGTTCACTGTTTTAAAATTTATTCGTCAATCAGCTTCTACATAGTATCTTAGAGATAAGTTCAAATTTGTTTTGTATAGAATGATGAAATATTGGCTTCTTTTCTACGAAAATGAGAGATTTTAGTGTACAGTATATTTTTATAATTTTGCTGCAAAAATTTTGTAATATAAATTTAGGTTTTTTGATAAATTTATAAAATTGAAATAAACACTTTTAAAATGCAAAACACCAATCCAGATTGCCGTATATAATATCACAATATTTTGTAAAATTTTGTCAAGTATAAATGCTATCCTTGATTACAGAAAAAATATCTTGAAATTTTGTAACGATTCGAAAAATATGTAAAAGTAATGCAGACACATTGCTGAATTATATCATGAAATACTGTACATGTTTGTAATGTAAGGAATGCCAATCCTGATTGTTTATTGAATATCATTAAATTAATATTGTAAAAATTTGTAACATTTGTTATACCAATCCAAACTGCTAATTTGCTAATAATATCCTGAATGTTTTTGAAAGTTTGTGAAGTATTTAATACTAATCCAAATTGTTGAAAAATCTAATGAAATATTGTAAAAAAAACTACTAAATACGTAACACCAATCCAGATTGCTGAACAAAATCTCAAAATTCTGTGAATATTTTGTGAAAAATGTTAAATTTTGTAATGTTTTTTGAGACTGAAATGCCAACTCAGATTGTTGAATAATTTCACGAAATGAAAAATAAAGCAATAAATGAGACAGTAGAAAACTTTATTGCAGATGGTATATTTATGGTCAACTTTTCGCCTCATAGTTTAGGGACCATTTAAGAGAATATAACGTTTACGTTGTTAAACTATGGACTTCAAAGTGATTTTGAATTGACAGCCTTTCCAAAAGCGGCTTCGAAATTTACACAAAACAAATCTTGTATAAGTGTTTCTGTTGCTTACAGTTAGAGATCAATAGAATGTATTGATTACAAATCGAGGTAAGTTGACCGATTGAAACTTTATGTCGCAGACATTTTTGTTGATTTGATAACAATGATACATTGCCTTCCCGGCAAATTAAGCTTAAAGCCAGACAGTCATCACCCCAAATACATTTTTCGTGTGGGGTATCAAAATTCTCAGTTGGTGACTTCTCTTCACTGTAAAACCCAATATGTTGGGATTATTTAAGAGAATTGAGGTAACTTGCTGCATGGGGCTTTGTGAGTTTAGTCAAGTGAGTTTCTCCTAATAACGAAGTGCATAATCGGCCACACTCAGTTGACTTAACTCACAAAGCCCCATGCAGCAAGTTACCTCAATTCTCTTTAGTTATCCCAACATATTGGGTTTTACAGAGTTTGATTGATAACAAAGTTTGAAAATTCAAATAATGCAGAGTAACTCACATTCCATACAATGCAGAGAGAGAGAGAGAGAGAGAGAGAGAGAGAGAGAGAGAGAGAGAGAGAGAGAGAGAGAGAGAGAGA
>WURT03500542.1:0-41850 GCA_009936505.3 Holothuria glaberrima | reverse complement strand
TCTTCTGTTTCTATATTTAGAAGTCGCAACGTCACATCTACACTTCCGTATATATATATATATATATATATATATATTGTATGAAAAAAAACCCGCCTAAAAGGGGAAAAAATTAGATCGGCTTTGCAAAACTACACGCTTTTATGTAGGAATAAGTCAACGAATGGTAATGTCCTTTTCACTACATAATTTATTGGCATTACTTCAGTGTTGACTAATTTACGTACACGTATCTCTTAACATGTACAAATGGTGGGCCATTGAAATAACGTTGGTGTATATCACTTTTTCAAATGCTACCAAATGGCGAAACATAATCTTATGTATTTTATTGTTTGTTCGCCTTTAAGAAGGGGCGTGTCACGCCCCGAAATTTGCCCCTATGGTGGATTATATATATATATATATATATATATATATATATGTATATGTGTATATACGCGCTGTGTATGTACGTGTTGTGTGAAACAAAACATATCTGAGGTTGCACGAAACTCGTAAGGTTGCGAGAACTCAAGTGTTGAGAGTGCTGGCTTGTACAGCCACATCACGACCCACTGTTCTGATCCACTACGCTATATCCAGTGGGGATTAGGAATCTAAGGGCAACTTTTGTCATTTTATGTGCTGAGGAAAATCTATAAAATTGAAAGTGTGCTATTGCACAGGGGCCTGGCTATCATGCCTGCAGAGCAGAGGGCGCGGGGGGGGGAAGCCAAGGAGCAGCGGGGGGGGGAACGGACCCCCATATGACCCCCTTCCTTGTCTACGGGCCTTCATGAAATGAGCATCTGTATACTTGGGTAGTACACAAAAAGAATTTTGAATCAGATGAAGGTCAAATAAAGGACACTCAAATTTTGTTGCGATTTTTTCGTTTTCCCTCAAAACATGTGGGTTCAGAGCCATAATATTTCTATAAGTATCATACGAGATGCTCTCATTTTCAAGAAATGCAGAGGAATAATCTCATGCTCAATGTAGACGATAAACAGAATTAATATATTTTGGATCTCCCCTGAAATTGTCGAATAGTAGAGCTCCTCTTACAAAAATCGGTGACTCTTAGATTTCTCCCACCAACCAAATAAAAAACTTGGACCTACTATAGTGATTCATCTATGAAAATGACACCACTTACATCACACTTATATCACACGCGAGATCATCTTTGTTACATATTCAATATACTGGTAAAATTCCCAAATTTTTAAGTCGTAAGGCAAATAAGCAAATCATCCATACGTTTGCAACTTCGCCAATCGATTATGGAAATGCTTTCCTCTATGGTCTACCGGAAATTAAACTCACTCGACTTCAGCGCGTTATAAACGATGCAACACAAATGGTTACTCTTCCAAAGTCTACCAATCATTATCGTCTTTGTCGTCATCATCAACGTCATCGTCGTATCGCTGTCATCGTTGTCATCATTGTTATCATTGTCATCATTGTCATCGTCTTCATCGTCGTCAGTTAGTCAGAGGTTTTACGGCTCAGTTTGTAACCAATTGGTTTAAGTCGGGCCGGCCAAGGCCTTTTTGCAGTTGTGGGTCACTGGTTTGTTTTCCCTACCCCCATTGCATATGCTGAGCACCAAGCAAAAAGGGCAGTAGGTTCCATTTTTAAAGTCTTCGGTATAACCCGGCTAGGATTCGAACCCCCAATCTTCCGGCTGCAAGTCGGATGCTGTAACCACTTGACCATGCTGTCGGTCATCATCGTCGTCATCGCTGTCATCGTCATCATCGTTTTCATCGTCCTCATCGCCGTCATCGTCGTTATCGTCGTTATCACCGTTATCACCGTCATCGTCGTCGTCGTCATCACTGCATCATCATTACTGCTGCAAAAGAATCTCGTGCGGCCTTCAGACAATGACCAGATGTTAAAACTAGTAGCACTGGGTCATTGTCATTGAGTGGTTGCGTGGGTTGGTGGGGATGAGCAGGTTTGCCCTTATAGCAAATTTTCAAACGTTTGGGGTTGCAGCTGCTCCGTCACATGCTAGGATAACGAGTGCGGTTGTTGTTAGTGAGGCGGATGATTCAAGTCCAGTGAAAGCCAAGTGATAACTGGATAAGGATGGCGAATGAAAAGTTTTCGGTTCGTTTTGCACCTGAAAACTTTGAAAGATTTAACAAGGAAAATCACAAAACGTTTGAGCTTTTTTGTAGAAAAATTAGTAACTGTGGACGGGATAATTTTTGAAAAAAATTTGAAAACTTGTATTGAATAATCTGACCTTCGCAAGGAAAAATGAAGAAAACCGTCGGACAACTATTGGTCGAAGATCGCCACTAATAGTACACTTCAAGGTTCCAGACGAAGCTGGAAAATTTATCGATATGAAGGTAGCCTCTCCCGATGGAGGCCATGAAGCCTTCTGCCTTCCATCTTTTGGTAGTCCTACAAATGAGCGTCACGGCTGCAAACCCTAGGTAAAAAAGAAAGGTCCCAGTCAACATGACCACATAGGATGCCATGTGTTATTTGGGGGATATAGAGGCGATCCAAGGGATGGCAGAGTATTGAGCGACCTCTGAGGGTTTGGTGCATTTTCTGTGGAGGTATTCTCCCATTTGGGTCCCACAAAGACACTGTAGCCAAATCTTCATGGGCCCATTCACCCCATTTGGGTCTATCAAGGCATAATGGTACATCCAGTACTTTTCCCATACGGTCACATGTGGGTATGTGCCCAAGGCTGTATAGATATCACACAAATGTAGAAGTAGGCTCAAATTTATCGATATCGTATTTTTCTTTTCTACGTCCCATGTTTGAATGGGCTCAGGGGCTATCAGCAGCACGTTTTAAGAAGGAGAAGATGTCCCTTACGCCTAGCCTAGAACAACTGATGGTCACTTTGATAAACTACCTAGGTTAAAAAAGATTCGTTACTTTTGTAATGTAAGTTTTATATGTTCACTTCACATTTTATACTCACAAATGAGTAAGACACACTTTCTGCAAGTTTAGGAATTTATTTTAGATTACACGTATCACCCACCGAACCAGGGCTATAATGAAGTCACGAATTGATCAAGAAACTTCCAAAAACTATTTGACTTTTTACAAATTTTACAAAAGTTTTAGCTGTTGAAATAACACAGTGAGTCAAGTCAATACCTTAAATCGAGTCACAAAAACAAAATGGTCGAAAGAACCATTTAATGAATTGATTTCGTGAAAAACACCTCAGTTTACATCAAAAATAATTAGGCCTCCAAGTATTTTCAGAGGCTTTACTTCAGTAAGCCCCGGATCCCTTACTTCTCGGGTTTTCCTTTTCGCGATCGAAATAGATGTCCCACCCTCCTAACCAGCACACTCACACACTTTCGAGGTATCGAAGATCTTGGACTTAACTTGCCATTTAAAGAGTGACTTGAACAAGGGAGGTGTTACTTTGACAAAGTTCCACCTCCCTGCTTGAACAACTCTTCGCCAAACAACAGTAAATCAAATACTTGGCAAATGAATGTTTACAACTTAGTATGTCAAAGCCATATAAAAGGGAACAGGTTTTCCCTGGATACTTAGCAAATATACAAATAAGGTACACTTACTTCAATGTCAGTGGCGGAGTAAGGGGTTTGGTGAGAGGGTGGATGAGAATGGTGTGTAGGCGTGCGGTGTAGGAAGTAGTTACCTAAGTAACAGTGATTCTCAACCTTTGATCTTACAGTCTTCCATTTGCAAGTGGGTGTTAACTGAGCTTTCAGCCCCTAATATTGCTACAAAAGGGCATCATGTATCTTCTAATCACCTTTTTTCGCTTATTATCGAAAGATTCACAATTCAATCAATACCGTAATCCGAAGCGCAGATCCATGACTTGCAGAAAAGTAGGGCTTACGTTGTGTTTGATAGGATGAGGATTAAACTTGTAACAGTGAAAGATAAGGCGCCCCGAAAGGTTTGGAGTCTCCCTAAAAATTCTGAAAACTAGTCAGATTTGGATGCAAATCCCTTGCATCTGGCAATCAACATATGTTCACAAGCAAACGTTATATAAATAAAACAGTTTATCATTATATCTGCTTAATGGATGCGATGCTGATATGGTTACTCGTCTTTCAAAATGACCAAGACGGAAAGTCTGGGGCCTGCTCACATCCTAGTTTTGCTACAAAATAGACACTGTCAAATGACCTGACCTGACATGTGCAAATCAAGATAGACGTGCTTACAGAAGCATGTTATGGCATTGTAAATGGTTATACTGGTTTAACTGACTACTCTGCAATTTTGGAACAAGGTACCCAGTAATTATGATTGAGTCACGAGCAGCTGATCCCACAAAAGACACAACCGTACAGTCCAATACAAAACCCGTTAGCCTAAAATCTATCTAGTCTTATAGCAGAACTCATAAACGAGGTGTTCTCTAGATGCAAACACTCCCTCACTTGAGATTTATTGACCTAGCTAACAAATTGTTTTACAAATAGTCAGTCTGCCGTGTTGCCAACTCTCTTGAAAACAGGGAGGAAGTCCAATAGTTGTCGAATAGGTGTAAAGTTATTGTGATTTATTGTTTACTTTTCTTCCTTCATTTATAACGTTCTGGGGTCTTGAATTTGACAACAATTAGATGGAAGAAAGTGTAGATTTCTGATTTTGCACAAAAACTATTGGCAATTGTGCTCTTTTAAAGAAATTCCTGTGCCATAATAAGTCAACCCTATAAAGTCAATGAAAGAAGGTAGCAGTAAAGGGCATTTCTCACAATTCATTACCACACTTTCCCTGTTCATTGCCAACTGTCACGGCCGTCAGTTCTGTGGGATCATCTTGGCATGGTACCAGTCAATACAAACGAAGACGAGTCTGCCGATGTGATCGAATTTAACATTTGTTTCGTATGTTCCCAGCCCCATCTGCCTTTTCTTCTTAATTCACCCAAGGTTTTATAATTACCCTGGCCACCTAAATGAACTTACTCTATTTAAATATTCAGTGATTTAAGCGAAGAGCCACCAAAGACTGACGCGAAGCGTTTAAACAATTGTGGGTTAAAATTCTTTTTAGCCTGCCGAAAACGATCCTTTCCATTTTGTTAACTAGGTTTAGAAATTTTACAACTAAATTATTTTACTGAAAAAATATCATGAATAGCAAATAAGTAAAAGCCCGTTTAAATGATAAAATGAGCACCAGTCAACGGCTTTGTTTCAGTCGCCCCCTGACTATTTGGAAGTTCCAACACCATTTTTCGTTCACGACATGGTCCATATACAGAGAATTTTCCTATGTTTATTGGTTTTTATATAAGTCTTTCACGAATTAGTTACTACTAAGATGTAAATTCCATGTACGTTTTTGTCAATAAGCGTTTTTTCACCCTTTTTTCACCCTTTATGTCTAAATTTCAGTTCATATGAAAGAAAAGGCCCTGGCAGCATATCGACATGGGCATTAATGGGCGTATGTATGGATGAATTACAATGCCCTCGTGGGCACCACATGGGGATAATTTACCCATAAAAAGCCCACATAGCCTTTTATTGCTCAGGCCATACAGTCACATAAAAAGACCATCATACGTATCATAAATATCACATGTGGGCCCCATGTGGCTTTGTTGACAGGGAAGACCGTAGGTGTCTGAGTATATAATCATTTCATGTTTTTAATTTTAGAGCTTCCAAAATTCACGAAGTACATCTTTATATGAAGAATTGAGAAGACACGACAATAGCTGACAGAAACAGAGAAATGGATAAGAAATTGAGGGCGCTATTGTTGCACACAGTTCCAGGGCTGCAGCAGTAGTTGCATACACTGTCTTCTCCGGATGTTACGCAAAGTGTTTCACATTCAATAGCAGGATCAAGGCAATTTCGTGTCACGGTCAGATCTTCTCCACTCTTGATCACTGCCAACTGAGAAGAAGGAGAAAACCACTTTTGAGGAAGAGAAAATATTAAAGAATCATGATGACGAAGTTGATTTTTCAGGCAAATCTTTTACCTTTCTAGGCGAAGTGAAATCGATTAAGTAGCTGATAGAAGACATTGAAGCTTTCATTTTCATTTTGTTTGAATATACATATATATATATATATATATATATAATTCGGGTCAAATTAACACTGTACTGGTGAATTTCATGAATGATTTTTAAATCCCGGTCAAATATTAACATTTTCCAGGTATAGTTTAACCAGACTTCCTAGGTCACTTTAACTAGGGAACGGTTGGTAAATCTGTGACCACAATACTGGTTAAATCTAAGCAGAGTGTTTTTAGAGTGTGAGTATTTAGAGAGAGGATCGTGTTTATTTCTCGATTGCATCTCTCCTGTGCTGTTTGGAAAATTACTGTATAGCAAGACAAACTTTAAATCAAACCAGTTTTGCTTGGGTAGATTAAAATGTTCTGCAACAGGGAATCCAGGGCTGTTATTTCTTATAACTGTAAAACCGGAATCTAAATTTGGTGCTTGTTTTTCCTATACATGTAGCGAGAGAGCACTTAGTGCAGAAAAGTAAATAGACAACATTACATGTATCACAATCAAAATTTTCTGATTTTAGAGTTTCTCCTGAAGAAGTTTGACATAATGTGGGATTCTAAGTGTTTACAAGCCTGGCAAAGAGGTTTATTACCATTCATGTTGCCCCTGCTTAGGTTCTCCGCAGTAGTCAGGGTTGCCCGAACTAGCATAGTTCTTAAATAATGTGGTTGATTGTAGGCCGGTGGGTAACTGAAAATTTCATGGAGGGATGGATCAGATTTTACCATCTCCCAAGATTTTTTTATGTTATGTGTTAAGGGTCGGCTGGATGGGTAGTATGTGATTACTAAGGGTATGCGATCGCAACTGGCCTTCTGACGGTATCAAAGAAGGCTTTGCCTCGTTATGGCTAGCATTTTTTGGAAGTAACCGTCCAGGAGTTTTTAGGGATAAACTCTATAAAGAAAAAGTGAACGAGATCTGTTGCTTTTTCCCAGAAAGATATTATCAGTGGACCAAATACGGCGGTACCGTAATTCACTACATATGACAGAGTTTTTTAACGGGGGTGGAAGCTATGAAAATGAAGATAAGTATGCCTGTCTGTAGGTTTAGAATAGACCTACGTGGTCTTATCTTTCCGCTCTCAATCATCACCAGCACATCAAAGAATTGTACTTTCTCTGAGGTATAATCAAAGGTAAATTTGACGGATAAAAGAAGAAGCTTCGTAAATTGGCTAGCCGTTTTTCCCAAATCATAAAAATTTCATCTATGAATCGTTCATAGAACAAAGGTTTGTGTGTAGATAGCCTTAGAATTTCTTCTTTAATATAATACATAAAAATATTTGCATATGAGGGTGCTATCTTCTTGCCCATGGCAGTCCCCTTTACCTGTAAATAACTGTTGTCATTAGATTGAATAACTTTGTGGCTCAAAATGAAGTCAATGAGATTAGTTATTTCAGACGGCATTTTAGTCCGAGAGCCCAGAGGGGTTGGCTTACCTGGAAAGGTTACCAATTTTCGTATTTATTACTGTGTCTGGCATGGGTTCAGAGTCAAGGAACTGGCCGTCTGCCGAGTTTCTGGTGTTGGGTAGGTAATTGGGGTCACTGACCTAAGGTAGGCTAGATGACCTAAAAAGGTTCCCCTTGAAGTCACCTCGTAATTAAAGGCCATATTCCCGGCATCTTAGAATGAGGCGTGCCAGACATTTTAAATGTTGGGAGGGGGTCTGTCAGACGCCAGTGATGACCCCCGGGGAAGTAAGCTAGATGACCTCGGAGGGTTACCCAACGAAACTTACGGCAAAATACGCAGCGTACCTTGGTGAATAAGGAATGGCCATCGCCAGACATTTTAAATGTTGGGAGGGGTCTGTCAGACGCCCCTGAATGTGCTCCCTGGGGGAAGTAAGCTAGATGACCTCGGTAGGTTACACATCGAAACTAACGGCAAAATATTTAGCGTGCCTTGGTGAACAAAAATGACCATCGCCAGACATTTTAAATGTTAGGAGGGGTTTGTCAGACGCTCCCCGCATATGCCTCCTTCTAGAGCCTTTAAATGACCTCGGATGGTTACCAAACCTCACTGTAAAGTTTGCAGCGTGCTTGTTTGAATAAGAAGAATAAGAATGAGGTTTTGACGGCTATTTTAATGTTGAAACCCCTTGCCAGACTTCCCCGAGTGTACCTTGTGAGAAGGCAAGATGACCTTGTAAGTTTACTCAATAAATCTCACGGCAATATCTACAGTACTGCAACACTGTGTGAATAAGAATGTCATTAAATCTTGGAAACCCAGGCCTCCTGGCGCCCCAAGACCTCCCCCCTCTTCGAGAATTGATATACTGTTGTCTAGATGACTTGGGTAAAATTACCCAAGTAACAACAAAATATTCAGCAAAAACTAGGTAATACAAGTGATCAAGAGAGACAATGAAGGTGGAAGCCTTTAATTCTTCTTTCAACAGGCCCTGCAAAGACGCTCTTTCCCATCTCCCAAACACATATATTTTTGTGACCCACTTAACTAGATGAATAATGCTCAATGCCAACAATTAAATGGCAGAAGTATAACTATAAAGGGTAGACGAAGTAACAATACTTACTTAGGCCACCTGCATGCATTGTATGTTTGGTTTTTTTTTTTAAAAGAAGAGGACTTAGACTTTAGTTAAATACCTTTAGGTAGTATTAACCTAATTAATTAAGGACCGTAAGAGATCAAAGTGAAGTTAATTGGCAAGTAAGGCTGGTCCCATTTTTATTTTGGTTAACATAAGCACTTGGGAGATGAACATTACAACCACACTCTACAATCTAGATGAGTTCCTGGATATTAACAGCAGAGGACCGCGTAACGTCAAGGAGAGAGCCTAGTTAAAACAGGAGAAGTGGGCAATTTCATTTCTTTTCTTCGTTTGTTCAACAGATGTGTGAGTATGTTATATGAGATATTTAGGTTTTCCATGTTTTTCAACTTCAGGTTTTCAAAAAGCGATGACGAAAAGACCGTATTTGGCCCACGAGACCATATCATCCCGCGGTCTGGCAATTCAAAAACGTTACTTCAAACTAAAGTCGCGCATCTACGGGGGAGGGGGGGGGGGGTGAGGCCTGGAGCCCAAAGGTGTTTGTGGGCACCCAATCAAAGGTTTTGCACTGAAGGAGGAAACATTTATTACGAGACAAGCATTTTTTGAATACAAATATAGGAAGAAAAATTGCACCATTTTGCGTCTAACAAGATACTAACAAGGTACTGAATCCTTGAACTGCTAGTGACAACGCAAGCTTCGCGTGGAAGATTGGCTACATGGCATCGACAGAAGTGCACTATCACATGTACAGGCCTACATATAACAGTAAAAAACTCAGTGGGCACTGTGTTTGTTGCTGTAGATTCCAGGGTGAGCCAACTTATCCCTCCGAAGAGTGATTTAAAATTTGATAAGTAGATAATTTTGAAATGTACAGTAAAGAAAAAGTAAAGCTGTTTCACAAATGATATTTGTTCGCGCGCTTAGGGCGTCCTTTTTGCACGTACTCTTTTACTATATTGCTTCATACGTAGTCTATTAAATATACTGACGAATGACAATATTGTGATACCTCCAGTCTGATAAACCTTACACATCCAGTGTTATTTTAAGATGGTGGATGAACAATTCTGATGCTTACGAACTGGTACAAATTCCAGAGCTTAATGGACTTCTCCCGAGTTCATAATCTGAGTTTCCCCCACCCCTATCAAGGCCCGCATGGACCCCGCCCCTTGGCCTGTCCGCTATAGGGAGGCTTGTTGGACCACTGTCCTCTGCTGCACCAGTGGTCTTTCAAAAAGGAAGGGCCCCCAAATAAAAAAAAACAGGTTCCCGCACCGGCTTTAAGTCTTTGGCTAAGGTTTACAGTACTTTGAGCGGCGGGGATGTGCGGTGAAAATTCCCACTATTGAAAAGTGACAAAAGTGACAAGCTTTCTTTTTCATCATATCATTTTTTCGTGGCCTGTTCGCCCCGTTGGGGAAACATAGTACACTACTGAAATATTACCGGTACCTACTTTGCCGCTTTGTCGGTCATTTGCAATCTGCTACGTGGGTATGTTGACTATGATGTCAAAAGTTTGATATCATTTTTTGAAAGGTAAAGGTAGAGAAAAAACATTTTTCTCCCATTAATTAGTAATAATAATACGCGGTCCCATCACTGGACATTTTCCCACTCTTATTCTGTGACAGCTCATTTATAGCTGAACTTATAACACTGCTACAAAGTTACAATAGATCCTGGTGATTTTAGTGCCTCAGAATTGATGGAGTTTCCCATTAACCTACTAGGCCTAAGTTGAGAAGACGGTGAACAACTGTACGTGGCATTGCCAGACCTTTTATTGTAGGAGCACTGGGGACACAACATTCCGCTAGGTGGGCACACCAAAATGAAGGGATGATCGTCGCCGGAGGCGTCCTGGTGACCAGAATCCGTCACAAAAATCACAGTTTGACCATTTTGTTAGCCTTACTCGCACTATAACATTCTAATGATTAGGGGTGGTTGTAGGTGGGGACGTAAAAAATTATGTAAACGTTTGCATTTAGCTTTAAAAATAAATCCATTCATTCTGCCCAATAGGAAAAAAATGTTGAAACAACTACCATCCAGGTATGTTCCTGAGAAGATACTTTCACATGAGAAGATCGAAGGTACATCTACGGCTGTGTTGATGACGAAAAATATTTTGAAAATAAAACCCTTAAGCACAGTTTCTTAGGTTTGGAATGCCTTCAGATTTAAATTATGACAATCTTATTTCCTGCTAGTGTCAGCTAGAACCAGCCCTAGTGCACGCCTAAAGCAAACAGAAAGTTCTGCTACTAGGCATACCTATGAAAATTCGTTCAAGTACTCCTTTTGTATCACCACTCTATGATTCTTACCTTTTGCCCTTCGCCTCCTCCTCTGTGATGTTTTAGGAGAGCAAAGTTCAGCTTGCGAATTTTAAGGCATCAAAATTTAAAATAAACGGACATTAGCCTCATATTTATTTGATACGCTTTGGAAAGGGCAACGAAAATAGTAATGTTTACAGTTTTCGAACATAAAATCTGAATACAAGATATAAATCAACAGATCAATGTGGGAATGGTAATAAAGCTGTTAAAAATGAATGTTGAAAAGTTAGCTGTGAATCATATTTTCCAATAAGGCAGTTCTTCAACAGATAGTTGGGCGGAAAGTTTTCAAAACATTTAATACCCCATGATTGTCTTATAAAGTGACAGTAGGTTCTCTTGTTCATATCAACGTATAAATGGTGTGTCTGTGCATGAATTTTGATACCAAAAATCTCTTTTGGGAGCACATGTCGAACGTTTGGGGGGCATGTGTTCCCCTGACCCTGGTAAACCCGCTTAAAGTGGTAAATGCAGTATTTATACATAATTTTACATATTTTATCACTCTTAGTGGGATCAATTTTACTTACTTAACCACACCCTGAGTCAAAGTGAGAACCGAGAGTACACATTTAGTGATTGACATTTTGCCAAACGTTGTTGGTTGTTGAATTATGTCCCATTTAAGTGAATGAGAAAGAGAGTCTTTGCAGAGCTTGTTTAAAACATAATTTAACTAAATTCTAAGTCCTCTTTTCTTTTATAACCAAACATACAATGCATGCAGGTGGCCTAAGTAAGTATTGTTACTTCGTCTACCCTTTATAATTATACTTCTGCCATTTAATTGTTGGCATTGAACATTATTCATCTAGTTAAGTGGATCACATAAATATATTTCTTTGGGAGATGAGAAGGAGCGTCTTTGCAGGGCCTGTTGAATGAAGAATTAAAGGCTTCCACCTTCATTGTCTCTCATGACCAATTGTATTTCCTGTTTTTTGCTGAATATTTTGTGGTACATGGGTAATTTTTCCCAAGTCATCTAGACAACAGTATATCAATTCGCTAAATATTTTGCCGTTAGTTTCGATGCGTAACCTTCCGAGGTCATCTAGCTTACTTCCCTCAGAGGGCACATTCAGGGGCGTCTGGCAGACCCCCCTAACATTTAAAATGTCTGGCGATGGTCATTCCTTATTCACCAAGGTACGCTGCGTATTTTGCCGTAAGTTTCGTTGGGTAACCCTCCGAGGTCATCTAGCATACTTCCCCAGGGGGCACATTCAGAGGCTTCTGGCAGACCCTCTCTCAACATTTAAAATGTCTGGTGTTGGCCATTCCTTATTTACCAAGGTACGCTGCGTCTTTTGCCGTAAGTTTCGTTGGGTAAGCTTGCGAAGTCATCTAGCTTTTTCTCCGGGGGTCATCACTGGCGTCTGGTAGACCCCTCCCAACATTTAAAATGTCTGGCACGCCTCATTCTAAGATGCCGGGGATTTGGCCTTTAATTATGAGGTGACTTCAGAGGGGAACCTTTTTAGGTCATCTAGCCTACCTTAGGTCAGTGACCCCAATTACCTACCCAACACCAGAAACTCGGCAGACGGCCAGTTTCTTGACTCTGAACCCATGTCAGACACAGTAATAAATACGAAAATTGGTAACCTTTCCAGGTAAGCTAACCCCTCTGGGCTCCCGGACTTTTTCTTGTCATTAGATTGTAGCAAGCATTTGTCCCCTCATCATGGGAAATGTAGGTATGTAAAGAAGTCTCGTCCATGTATGTAAAGGAGTCTCGTCTCGTCCACGAGGATGGAATCTCTGGTTAAGTTCGGAATTTCGTTTATCTTAAATAAGTACTGTCTTGAATATAGCTTGGAATGGTAGGTAGTATGGGTTGTAAATTTTGGTCAACATAGGCAGAGATATATTGAGTAGATATCCCGATACCGAAAACAATGGGTCTGCCAGGAACGGGTATACTGGTTTAAACGACGAAATCGATTACTTCCTTTAAGAAAGCTGTTTATCACCCCTGCTGCCTTTTGACACTATACCTTCATTTTGGAGACCTTTGGCAGGGTGTAAGGTGTAGAACATGAGTGATTTTGGCATCATGGGTGTTAGGGGCATAACCTTGTGTTTACCATTAATGTCAATAGTTGAACTAGAGTTGTCAACCCCATATGATAAATTGGGGTTGGGTCACCAGGAAGTTTTTTTTTAGGACCTGGTGTCAGACAGTTGACTATCAGCTTCAGAAATGTGAGTACACGTGTCAATAACAACTAGTGCCCCTTTTTCATATACTATACATATATATATACATATATATATATATATATACCACAATATATTTGACCGATTCAGGTTCAACGTGCCACAGCCTAAACTCACCTGACAATCGGAATTACACTTTGTTTTTACGACTCCAACAGCCGATGCATCAAATGGTTCATAGCATCCTGGTGATCCTGTGGTCCCAAAAGCACTCTTCACGTAGCCGCATGAATAGCATTCATCATCGTCCAGCGGTTCAGCAGGTTTGCTTGTGATCGTTCCGTCGTTACACAGAGAGCCAGAACAGCAATAAGTAGTAAATGATTCGCCGTCCTGCGACGTCGATGTTGACTCCAAGCAAGGGTCTAATATGGAACAATCTCGTGTCACTTGAAATACGTTTGAAAGATCCTGTACAATGTACTGCAGTTCATGGGAAACAAGAGAAAAACTGAATATGAAGAGGAGGGTAATAGACCTTCAATGATTTCATAGTCCTTGCTTTTTCACTCTTTCTGCGTTACGATCATTTGTGATAGCAGAGAGTGATACCTTTCAGCAAACAAGTACGCGTATTTAAGAGGTAGGTCACGTGGCAATTTTTGTGGCAGTTGATCTGGAAAGCAGCCCTTGTACTTTGAGGTTACTACAGTCATACCTTTAGGTGTTTTATCTGAAAGCTTCGATACGAATTTGTTCATGGCTTCATGTTAAAACGTTGAACGCGAAAAGGACATTGACATCATTGTTACCACACTCTGCAACTCAAGGTCGCGGATCCATCTCTAAAGGTGTGGGGAGGGGGATTCTCACCATTTGCAAATCGCTGTCCAGAAGGAGTCTAAGGGGAAATTTTGGAAACTTTTAACTCACATAAGGTGGGTTTGATGCAAAATGGCAAGTTTTGTGCTAAATTTCGTGCTAAATTTGAATTGAATACATGCACAAGAAGTTCTATTTTTAAGGTTTTTTTTTTCATTTTGCTTGCTTAAAATTCCTTGGGGTAAATCAGAACCTTCGTGAAGTGAGTGAACAGTAAATTGTTAGACATTTTACGAATCTTTTCACGAATGGTTAGACCCTTTTTCGAATCACTGTCTTGGGGGAGGGGGTGTACATGTTCTCCTCCCTGAAGAAAAAATGAAATTGGAAGTTATGTATATGGCAAATGGTGCCATATTTGGGCGAAATTTAGCTTTGAATATGTAGTGTCAATTCGTAATCACAGTTTTAGTTTTCATCATTTTTGAAAAAGTGGGGGGAGTGGGGACTTTTTGACGATGTCCCCCTCAAAAAAGTGAGGGGACGCGTACCCCGTCCTCCATGATCCACACCCATGCTGCAACTATTTACGTCATTGTAAAGGTCTTGTATTACCCAGTAACTTTCGATCATGACGCTTCCAACAAAGTTTTACCATTTTATTACTAGTAATTACGAGGGTGGTAATTACTCCCACTCTTTCTATATCGATCACAATGTTAATTAATTTCACAACAATATTATTAATAACGGTCTAGTATTTAATCCGCACATCCGTATTATGGGCAAGTATCACATTCAGTTCAGGCTGGCACAACGGAGGAAAACCGTGCGCACTTTCTGTGTCCTAGAAGTCAATAAACGTCTTTAAACTATTATTGCAAGGTATCGTCTCCACCAAAATCGAAACGATGATTACACACCACTTCATTGCTTAGTGACAAAGAAGTATGATTTATTGCGGGGGCCAGCGTGGTAAGTAACACAACTTTGCCTGATTAAATATCACTTACCTGTTGCTATTTATGCTACCACACAGTTGGAAGGAAGCCGGTTTGGGAATCTACTCTCTCGCCTAAAGTCGTTCTTCCAAGTACTATTAAGTTTTAAGCTACTGCTAGAAATGAATGGTCATAATTTCGAAGTTTTACCTTCTCTAATTTCTTCGCTCTTTTATTTTATCCTTTTCTCGGTTACTTCTTCCTGAATTAATGCATGCATGTTAATATCTTAGCTGTTAATTGTATGTTTATTTCCTTCTTGGAAGACCCAACATCGATGACAAGTTTGCTTCTCTCTGGTCTCTTTCATCTCCAGCGTTCGTTTCAAAGTGCTGCTTGCTATATTGAATAAAGACCCATATTGTTGCGTGGTTTTAGGCCTTCAAGTGGGGCAAGTTGTCTGAATTTTTGAGCTCAAATAGATCTTAACAAACACTCTGATAAACCCGCATACTTTATCAGTCACAAAGTTTTAGATTTTCCATTAAGCAAAATTTTTGGCCCTCTCTCCGACTTTATTTTCTTTTTCCAAAGTCCACTCGACTGTCCAGCAAAGAGCCGAGAAGTGAAAACCAAACATTATTCCAGAGAAAGCTCCTTTTCCCGCAGGGGCTATGTCCCCTGTAAAGGGATACCACGACTGAACATGATCAACTTCTTGATCTTTATACCTCGTTGAAGCATTTGTCATGGCCCGAAAGAACACGTACTACGCATTTCATTTACCTAATGGTGTTCCAAGATCACATATGATTTTCTCTCGAAAATTTTAAATAGTTAGAGAGTGTGCTTAACCCTCTTTCTGTTGTAACCTTTTACACAGTATGAGTGTAAACCTCATAGGCACGATTAAGGGGGCAAATGTAATAAAAATAATTTTAAAAAAATGAAAGAAAAAACCCAGAGAAGCTATAAGGGTGGTAAAATATTATGGTAAATTTTGCAACGAAAACTGAAGAAAACATAAATATCAGATTTTATAAAAATTCCAGGAAGATTTTTCAGGGCGTCGTTGTGCGCACCCACAGTAAAAACTAACACAGTGGGAAGGTCAAAGATGCGTATGCAAGAGGCGATTGTTCATGAAAATGTTGTTTTGTACTTTAATTCGAATTTCTTTCGAAGCATAGGCGTCGGATCTCTGTCATAGTGTCTATAAGAAACTTTTGTGGAATTTCCTCTTAATTACTTCCTGTAAGACAGCTTGACGGAATTATCATCATAACCATTGCAACCCTTCCCGCTGTTCACTTACCGTTCACTTTCCCAACCAACTTCCACCATCCTCATCGTATTGACAGACGATTATTATCTTACATTTGCAATCACCAAAAGAAATATAATCAATTATCAGTTGAAATTACACTTGTGGTCACATGCTCAAATGGTCCAGAATAGCCACAAAAGCCACCAATTTAAAATAATTTTCGTGGAATTAATACTTAACCTATATTTAAGAACAAAATGATTTTTCACGGTAATAAAAAATGGAGAGGTCCCCTGTGCCAGAACATCGATAAAAATGAAACATTAAAGAAGGAATAGGGGACTGGCGAATGTAGGAGTCTTTTCTGTAATGGTTAATATTGCATTAAAAATCAATAGGCTACAAACAAATGTCTTTAATAACGTTGTTTGTTCGGCGCGGTTCTCCCTCACCCGTTTTAAATATTGTCTCTTGACTACTTCCTGAAGGAGAAAGCTCCTGAAGGATGCTGTTGTTTGCATGTAGGGAGAGTGAAACAGAGGGGAGAGGGAGAGTGAGAGGGAGGGACGGAGGGAGGATTGCTCGTATTAGACTGTTGACGAGTGCATAGCCAGATTTGTTCGGGGGTTGTAAACGGGAACTCAACCAATTTGAACCCACAGAAGCACGGAGTAACGTCGGAAGGCAAGGTCATACCCTTGGTAGTTGAATACAGGTGCCCACCTCACGGCCAACGGTAGCTTCAGTAATAACATCCCCCCTCCTGATTGTAAGTAGTTACATCAAAATACTGTTCCAAATTACAGGTGAGTTTGGCACTTCTTTTTCACACAAGTTCATAGGGGCGGAGTTTCACCTGAACCTTCTTTCTTGTCATACTCCTATTGTTAGCTACCTTTTGTGTAAAATGACAATTTAGTTTTAAGTATTTCAATATCGTTAGCACAAACAACACAATCATGGGGATGACATTTACGGATCTTACATCACATTCTCCAGCACAATTCACTCTTGTAACTCCATCCGCAGCAGGATTAAAGAATGGTTCATAGCACGCTTCTGGACCAGAAGTGAAGTTGTCTGAGCGTAAAATAGAGTAATTACATTGATAGCATTGGTTCTGGGCAAAAGCGTCGGCAAGAAGACCTGTTGAAAGATAACGTCATGTTACAAATAATTACAATTAGAAATTCCATCGGAAAGCGATTGAAAACATTGTCATGCGTGGTGAAAATGTTATTAAAGTGCGCTACAGAACAAAGTAGAAAGGTGATTTTCAGGCCTGCCAAATTACCTAAGAAGGCACTATTTTTCCACAATCTTCCCGTGCCCCTGTTTTTAAAAGCCGAGTCTTCGGTTTGATGAAGAGGAGCGAAAACAAAAGAGAGTTACACTGAAAGGACTCTGCTTCCCGACGAAAATAGGATACGTCACCTGATGAAAGTTACACAATGACCTTACGTGACCTTTCAACCTACAGACGGAAGTCTTAGACTTTGTTTCTAGTGCAAAGGCGTTGAAAGTAGCACACCAGCAGTCGTCTCTCTACAGACTTTCACACTACATTTGGCCCGTTCCTTGCAACTGACCATTGTAGTTTTCAACAGGTACAAACTACCTCTCGTATAGAAGCTCATTTCTACCCGATGATGATTTAATACTCACCTACAAGTCATCTACTAGTGGATCAGATTTTAACACTCTAAAAAATAACCTGTGCAGATTGAACCGAAAACGGAGCAAATGGGCACTTATCCCTTTTCAATAAGGCAATTTTTGAAGTTTTCTTAGGAATATTCTCAGGAAATTTTTGCTTAATATAAAAGAATATTCTCTGTGAGAACCGATATATCATTGGAAAGAGAAAAGAGAGGTAATTTGAATAAACAATTTTTTTTTTATTAATAAAATCTCGAGGGAATTGGACCTAAAATGAGGAAGATATGACCATTTTATTTTTGTAACTTTTACATTGCCCACACAATATAGTAGAGTACACTGCACTGCGTACACTTTGCTCACACATAGCGTGGGTAAACTGTAAACAAAAGTAAACGTATGGTAGCAAACCATTAATTCAAGGGGAATCGCGGCGGAGGAAGTTACCCTACGAATATAACACTAACTAGTTTTACTCGAAGGGTTTTGTCACTTTTGTGGCCAGTAATGATGCCAGCCCAGACTGTAGCACTGTAGTAGTATACATTGTGTACACTAACAGTGAAGGGGGGGGGGTAGAAATTGCACTGTAACTGTATCATACAGATTTCAAAATACTGCTCAAAAGACTCAGTGGTGCAACTGAGATCATGGTTTGGAACGTTTTACATTATAGTGTGCACTTTTGGATGCATTGGAACCATATTTTTGCCTAAGTAAGTGTCAAAGAGAGTTTGGTAGGCCAGAATTAGTACAACAGAATGAACAGTAGTACATGTAATTCTTCCCCAAATAAGTGGTTTGAGCCCCTTAGTATTATCTGAATGCCAGTTGCACCTTTTGGCTGTTTTTAAATCGTAATTAGTCAACAAAATCCCTTCATCCAGGCTTCTAAACTGATGTGATGAAATTTTTAATGTTTACAATGTGAAGCTAACTTTTGTGATATTTTGCTATGGGTTGATAGCTTTGTGTAGGATTTTGTGGTCCCTGTGGAGTAGCTGCAGGTACTTAAAGACTTTCAAAAAAAGAGCAACAACTGTATGAATTCATAGGAATTAACTCAAACTTAAATGCAAAGTCATTGTTATTGATTCCAAGGGCATTAAAGCCCTTAACTGTAATCAGGTCTGCTACCACAATACTTAAATATTTAATCAGTGATAGGACAGAAGAGCCCAAAGAGATGTATTTTACCTTACATTTTGACAAAAAAGTACTTTAATATGATTTTTGTATCTCAAAGGGGAATGGAGTATTAAATCAGTGTTTATAAAATTTAACTGAACGTGTGGAAGAATGAAATAAGGATTGAAATGACTTAAAACAGAAGGACATGTAGCACACAAGTATCTGCAAATGAGGTATAGTAGTGCCACAGTATGCAGTAATACTGGGTCTGTATACAACAGTTCCATGTAGTTTTGAGCCAAGGATGGGGTTTTAACTCATGGTCAGGAAGACTGCAGGAGTCAACTAGTAGAATTTTAGGGCTGAAGTACAACTTTGCCATTTCCTTTAAAGGTAGCACACCACTAATTCAAGGGGAATCCCGGCGGAGGAGGTTACCCTACGAATTTAACACCCTAGAGATGTGTTCAATTTGTAATGTGTTTGTGGTAGAAAAGTAGTTGAAGTACTAATTCTGCATAAATACAGAAAATTGAAGGTATTTCAGGCACTTTTTTGCAATATATCCTTCCGCTTTGCAAAACGGCATTTGAATGAGTAAAAAAAAAAGAGCCCCCTCTATTGTACAGTCCCTTCTAGCTCAAAATATCTACGGTCATGATATACAAATTTGAAATCGTTTTGAAAGGCCTACTCCTCAGATTTCTTTTGAGGGGTAGGTTGTGCCCGTTAAAAACTTCTACAAGGGTCCAGGGGCCACGAAATGGACCCAAATTTGTGTGTAAGTCAAAGGAGGAATAATTGGTGGTGTGCTATCTTATGTATAGCGCTGCCTGGCATTTATGGTAGCTCGTAATGGACGTTTTAGTGAATGAAAAGATAGGGGAAGGGTTGATGGGTTATCATTTATTTGGAGAGGATTTTAAAAAATTAAAAAAATAAAGGATAAAAAATGTAGATTACTGACTGTTTTTGACGATTTTTTTAAAATGGCATCTGTATACACCTTTAAACCTCTCTAACTCACCCAACTCCTGACATTTATTCGTATTTCTTGATCTAAACAAACTCAATATTAAAATTTTGCCGTTTAAATGGAAAGAATCGGACTTTGTTGACCTATGATTTTCGAGTTTATGTTAGTGTTTTGGCTTAATATGACCATTTTTGACCAAAATAGACCTTTTTTGGCAATTTTACTTGAAATATCAATAAAATCCCCATCCCTAACATAAACTTTATCTTTCATGGTGTTTGTTTAAATTCAAAGGTATTCAGAAAAAAAATAATTGAGTAACCTGGGGGTTTTCTAAGTGCTGAAATGATTTTTTACAAAAACATCTCATTTTTAGCATTTTTGATTTGTTGAACGATTTTTTGAATGTAAACAATCACTTTTGATATTTTGGGACAAAATATAACGTGTCAACCCTCTCAAAAAGTGGTATTCAATAAATCTTTTTGTTGGCCTTCTTGTGGTGACTGAAGGCAGTTGGATGTTGCACGACAGAGCTAGAATATTTTTAAACATTGCCTCTTTTTCGGCTTGTCACTGACACGTCACTTCTTCGACTAGATTCGATCTCAATTCTAATCAATTCTTGTCATTTTTTAAATCATACTTACTCAATAATTGATCACATACTTCGTCGGTGCACCGTTGTTCAAGTTCCTTTCAATTATTATCAAATATTATGCAGAATTTTAAATAAACAATTTTACATGCAACTGAAAGGAATAGGCAGTAGCCCCAATCTCGAGAAAAAAACTAAACTATCAAAGAAAGAAATATTCTCGTTTCCATAACGAGTTTCTCTTAAATATTTCTGAAGGCAAATGTTACATACAAACGGTAAACCATAACGTTATATTACAAGAGAGTAACAATTTGGGGAAAAATATTGTCGTTAATTGCAATTGGCCAATCACGAATAAGGATACTAGGGCATATTTATTCAAAGTAGTGTGACTGGTCTTCTCTTTAAATAAGGTCTCATTCTTATTTAAAGTATTAAAGGTTGATTTTTTTGTAATTGACTGAAAACCATCGTTTAAGTTATAAGCATCCCAGCATCCGTCTGAGGTAAGAAACATGCAGCCAAATATCTAATTTTCAAAATGTATAACTCATAAAAATATGTGACCTAATATAATATTTAACTTTCAAAAGTATTTTACTTACAAAAGTATGTAATTCACAAAATATGTAACTAACAAATTATCTAACTTACACAAAAAGTGCACAATCAAGAGGGTAGTACGTTTGATTGAACCATCCATTCTCTTTGAAGCTGTATGTAATAAAACACAAAATGTAGAAATGTTTTAGATAATCGTACGTTTGTTTTATAAGTCTATACGTGACAAGTACAGAGGGCAATACATTCTAGAAACGTTGGGTACAGATTGAACTTAAATCGTTTCGAGATTGAAATCAATAGTTTACTAATTTCGTCAATTCAACTCCAACCACTCTCAGGTCAATATTAACCACATGTGGGAATATTGTTGGTCAGATTCCTGCTCAGTGTCCCTTTAAGAGAGTGGTACCAATCTCATAAGAGGTCCTCCTACCTGTAAGTGGAAGTCACTGATAGGCCTAGAGGCAGCTTTCGAGTTCGCAACAGAAACAGAAAATTGTCGGTTTTAGGGCAAAAACATATCGTGGCTTAGGGCAACAGTTAAACTTTGATTGTTTTCCAGTTATTTCGGGAATTTTTCGCGACTTGAACGTTTTAGCTTCCTTGTGAAACGTCTTTCTATTTGCTTGTGAAGTCACAAGCAAACAGAAATTTGAAAGACTAACTTTACTATTCGCTGAGGCAGAGATCATGGATTGTGGTGAACCTTTACAGGTCAGGATCTGGAGGTGGACGGAATATTTTCATTATCCCACAGCTGGCCAACCGTCGTAGTATATGTTAATATTTGCCAGTCTAAGAATTTCTGGTTCGACTTTTATCCAAGACTCAGGAAAACTTTACGCATTTAAAAAAACGGCTTTTGAGCATATGTTTCTATCTTTGGTGAGTTCTATGGCTGACTTCTGTATCTCCTGCCGGTATTTTTTGGGGCTTATTCCCAAGAATTTAAATTTGCACAGGGTAGAAACTACCGAGAAAGTGTAACATCATACATAAGTCTTATTTTTATTTCGTGTGTTCTGTGTTGTAAACTTTAGTTTGGTGATTTGTTTGACATTGGGAACTTTCGGCCCACGTTCTTGGGAATTGTGCAAGGAGCTACATTTTGCAACCTTCACTAGATAAAGTAGTGCAGTTGTACTGTGCGATCCCGCATATTGTCGCTGTATATCGATGTCAAAATGTTAGTGATGATTGAACGAACTACTACAATCAGCTTTCACAGTTAAAATTAAAATAGTAACGAACAAAAAATCGTGTCTACGGACCAAACTGGACCAAGGTAAAATAGAAAGCAGTTTAGCTTAAGATGTGAGGGCCACGAAGCCGACTGACTGATAGAGGATCCTATATTAGAGGGAGTTGTTACTCATTGACCTAGGCTTACCATGCTCTGTTTGCAGTGTGTTAATAGCTTGAGTTCAGGTCGCCTTAACACACTGTCTTTGTACTAGCCCCGGTATAAATTCCAGTTGAACCCAGTTGGATGTTTTCAACTGGGTTGAACTTGGTTTTTCAACTAGGTTCAATGTGTGTTTTGGAACATTCTCAACTAGGTTTTCACCAACTGGGTTTTGGTCAACTAGGTTTTATTCAACTGGGCTTTGGTCAACTGGGTTATTGTCAACTAGGTTTTAATCAACTGGGTCTTCAGTCAACTAGGTTTTGTTAACTGGGTTTTCCAGCTGGGTTCTACTTTCAACTGGGGTCAACCAGGTTCTTCAAATGGGGTTTCTTTCAACTGGGCTCACCTAGGTTTTCACCAACTAGGCCCTACTGTATTTATGTAATATACTGTAATAGCTAGACAGAATTGTTTTTGTTTTAATTCATATGGAATTTCCCACTAACTAGGTTCAGCCTGATCTACTGGGCTTTACAATCAGCAGGTTTTTGAATCACTCTACACATAACAGTAATTGTACATACTGTAACTTCCATATCACTGATTTATTCTTCCACTGTATGCGATCTATATAAATGTGCCACAGTATCATAACAATGTTTTCAAGGCTTACATTAAGCAGTCAGTCCATATGATGATATCAAAAGAAGCAGATAACTTTTGTACTTGTGCTGTACAATACTTACAGTACTATTTGACAAAACACATTCAAAGAATCAGTGAATGAACATTTAGGAACTATAAACTTAACAAAGACTTTGAGCAGAATAGTGCCACATGAAGTTCATACCCTCTACCATTGTATACAGTAGTCCAAAGTGTCCTTCTTCTTACAATAACATGCATTGGAAAGTGTGACAAAATTAATCCAAGGCAAAAGATTTAGTGAAAATTAAATCACTTTGATATTAGCCAAAAGCTAAGTTTTACTTGTAAATCCAACAAATGTGCTTCTCAAGATTGCAGTACCAAAATGTTATATTAGCAGGATATGGTTTGCAGCATACAGGATTTTTGGAAGTTTAGGATCCATGCTAATTCATACTGTTGCATGGGTCCCTCCATCTTCAGTCTGACTGTTGCAAAGCATGCTGGTTAGTTGAAACGAAGCCTCTTGCCCTTCAGGTTCCAAAGTACTCTTCATTGCTTCTCAAATCTTACTACCAGACAGCTGAGTGTTTGGTACAGTAAGTCCACTGCTTAAGAAGTAGGCTATGTGGACAGCTACTTTTCGTAACAGGTAATAGGATAAAACACAAACAGGTGCAATTACTGTGATCATTGTCTTTTCTCATTCAGAATCTTGAGCCAAACAAGTTTCCAGTACAGTATAAAGTACATATAAAAACCTTAAAACATGTATGTTAATTATGTTCTTCTGCTAAGTCTTTCTTCACAACACATGAGAGTCCACTGATTTTCACAATGTTGCTTTGACCCATGGAAACAGCTGTTAATGTTATGGTAACATACTGTTACTGGTTTCTTTTACAACACTGTATCTTCAGGGGGTTGCCATTTTGAGTACTGTGGTACTGTAGCTCCCTGGTAAATTAAGGTTTTCATACAGTCTATAATTCCCACCACAAGGGTTCCTTGTGAAAGATTTTTAACACAATTGAAAGTTCAGGTGCTGACAACATGCTGGCTTTGTCTGGCTGAAAGTCTTTCAAAAAATATTTTAGCTAGCCAAGCTTAATTTTCCCGTACAGATTTTGTGGCGCTTGAACTCTGGTATAATTACAGTATCTTCAGAGAAGGTACAGTTCGGTTCACATTAAGTATGACTACAGTAGGACACTAGAGTTGCCAAATGTCCGCTGTGTCCACTGGCACTCCCTTTACAGCATCTCCTGTTGTAGCGAAATAAGCCAACTGTCTCTACCTCCAAGCTTGAACCGAGTACATACTGTACAGAGTGTCCATCACAATTCCAAAGATTACATAGTGTTGATTACACCATGCTGTACTCCCTGTAGTGAAGAGAATGATAAATATCTGTAAATGCTAATTGTTTTTTAAATGATGATACTAGTATTAAGATCACTAACCAGGTGTGTGGGGGTGGGGTGGAGTGTAAACGATACTAATTAGGCTAATATTGAAAAACACATGGATGTTTTTCTATGTTAAAAATTAAACTACTGGTTTCCCTTGGCAGAGAAAGATCAATTTGTGCATGTTTTTTTGACATTTTCATTTTGGTAGTAATTTTTTTTGCTTTGAAATGAACCCTCTTCACATTTTGTTCCTTTTTCCAGAAGTTGGCCACCAAACATAAGAACAGTATTGTGGGGCTGAAGTAAAAAAGTATGAAAATTAATTTAAGATTTTAGATCTAAAATTTGCTGTGAGTAAAAGGTTAATTTAAAGCGCATTACAAAGAGATGGCTGATCACCCAACTATTTCTTGGTAGCTACGTGTACTTTAAGAGGAGCTACAAGGAAACACAGCAGTCAATTTTTTTTTATAAGAACTACTGTAAGAAGCAAATGGATATGCAGTAATAATTTATTACTGTACCCATCTCTTGGATATATTTTTAAGAGGTTTCGGAATACAAAGTCCATATTCCTAGGCAAACTTCATATTACTGTATTTACTGTACAGTAGACTATGAAGGTTAAGTTGTCTTTGAGGAGGTAAAGCGGTATGAGAATTCACCTTCAAAATTTGGTTGTCTTTAGCAAGATCACAATGATATGCAGTCAGGATTCAAACTGGGTCATTCCACTTCAAATCACCTACTGTAATTAAAATATCCTAAGGGTTAATTCCTAGACTTTTCCTTAATCCTTCAAAGTATGTACAGTAAGCTTCACTTTTTTGAAGTGCATCATGTGAAGTACACTACAGTATGAATGAACACTGCACATGCATACTGAACATACTGTAGGCTACAGTACTGCATGTAGTACATTTTACCCTCTGTAGCTTTTTTTTTTGGGGGGGTTGGTATTTTAAAAAGCCAAATTGGCTTTACTTTGCTGACCTACACGTACAGGTACACAGGTGAGCTTTTGGAAAATGAAAAGCCACGTTTTACATGTTCTTTTACTTAATAAAAGAAACCTAAAAATGTTTTATTATTGCCACTTTTATGATACTGTATGATTGTATGGGCTACTGCAGTACAGTAGTATGATACTGTACTTGCACACACAAGGTACTGTATATACTGTGTGCAAAACAATAAAAATATAACTGTAATACTTTGAAGAATTTTAAAAACAAATCTATGAATTAAACCCTCAGGATATTTTAATATCATGTTGGGGATAGATACAGTATTTGTCTTTTTAAGGATAAGTTATCAGATTTTTCTAGTTACATTGACTTTTTTGACCTTGAAGATGTGCCATTTTAGGTGACGAAGCAATATTACCAGCTGGTAAATAATGAACAGAAATATCTAGAACCCTTAAGCCATTTTGGTAAACTACTTTGTACAGTATCTCAATCACAAAGAAAAAATTCTTAGAGATTTCATGTAGTGATAATCCTGCCTCCTAAAATGCTTTGTGAAGCACAATTTGGTGCGAACAGCATTTTTAGCTCTGCATTTCTTAAATACAAATGTACCACAGGAAATAGCATTCTGTATTCACTGTGTACCATTTAAGTAAATTACAGGGATGTCGGCATTACACCTACAGAGATATTGTTACCAACTTGGCAAAATATGTGGCGGTTGAAGTAAAAAGTGAACATTTTTGGTCATTTAGGAAGCCATAACTTAAAAGAGCAACATTCAAAAAGCATCATACAATAGAAACCGATTCCATGGGATATGTATTTGCTGAGAAATAAGACTTCAAACTTGACAAAAATGCCAAAATGTCATTTTGCTGCCAATTTGCGAAATTTCAAAGAATTTAAATCCGTCAAAATTCCAGGAATTTTGCTAAAATGTTCAGAATATGTTATTTTCGTGACATATTATTTGCACAAAAAATTTAAAGAAATTGTTTTGAGTTAATTAGTCGAGCAACATTTGTGCACAGTGATTTGACGTGAAATGACCTAACTGTGTCTTGTGTCTTCAAAGAGGCTACGGGGATAAAGCGTGATTCAATATTTAGGTTGTCTAGTTGTCTTTTACAAGGGCAGACAGAATTTAAACTGTGTCCTTATAATACAAGTTAAAAGGGATGAGGATATGCAGGGACTGCATATAGCCCCGTAGCCAATGTAAAAACAAAACTTCGACCTTGCAGGGTATTCTGCACATTGTATCTAACGTAGCATAATGATGTGCAGCATGGTTGAAAATGCCAAGATATCACCATCGTAAGGCAATTTAGTAGGGCTTTGGCCTAGAAAATTTCACAAACCCACACACACTTTATATTTTCATATGAAATTAATCTTAAAACAGATGTGGTAAAACTACTTGTGCAAGTGACAGCAACTGTGCAAATCTTCTTAGAAGTCACTTTTTTCCTGCCCCCTTGATTCATTTTACAGTATGACAGGCTATCATCATAGGCCTAGGCCTACAGTATAGTGTACCTCTTGACAATATTGAGATGTCAACAATTTATTGGCAATGTCTTTTTACTGGAATTTGGAAATTGCCTAGGCGTTACAATATTTTCATCACTCTGCTTTATCGGCAATTTATTTCTTCTTTGCTCAGCCTCAACATTCCAACACACCCTGCTAACTATAGCCTAATTCTTGAATTTTAAGACCAGTGTTATAAATTTTTGGGGCATCAGCTCAAAATTTAGTTTCCCCCTTCATAAAACCATTCATCATGGGCTATAGACCTAACTGAGAACAGCTGTCAGAATGGATAACACTAGGCTGCATTACTGTACACAGTATAGTACATAATGCAGTATCATTAAGCTACTCTACAGTATGTCCTAACGACTACAAAGGCCTAATCAATAGCTAGGCAAATTTCCATCGTTTTGGCTTATAAGGGAGCGGTATACCTGGTTAAAAAAGAGAATTAAACTTAAAACATGACTTACTATGATGCTGATAGTTCTCTGAGAAAAACGAAGTTGAAATTTCTGGGTGATTGAAGAGGACTCCTGACACCGGATTTGAAATTAGTTAACTGTCGAAATATGTCAAAGTACTGCCACAAAGCAAATTCTTTTTCCTGATCAACACTTTCTTTAACAAAAGATTTAAAACCATTATGTCCAAATTTTATTGCAGTAAACAGAATTTTATCGATGTTTAAGCATTTTTTATTTATAAATCAACCCTTTTAGCCCTAGAATTGCACAAATTTCCACAATATCAGGAAAATTCATGCATCATTCATATTTTGACATCAAATTTGTACTGTGGCATGCCAAATGAGCCTTTAATAATATAGGGCATGTAAATTAGCGATCAATCAGTGTTTAGTATTCAGGGGCAGAGGTGATTGTGAAAATAGAGGAGGGAATGGGGGTGAAGACTCAATGGAACAAAATGGACTGTTTGAAATGTTTAAAGTCAATTAAGCATTTCCAAAATATTTGAGATAGTTTTATTCCCTCCCCCAGGGAACTCCCATGTCCATTGCCAGAAAGTACTAAAGGGGGCAAATTGCTTAATAGGAGGCGAAAAAAATTTCATGGGGTGACCAAATGTTTAAATATGTATTAATTAGTCAATGGAAACTTGAAAATTTCCCGATGGGAGGGGGGAATTCTTCACGAGGAGTCTTCCCCCTCCCCCTTGGTCTGAGAACTCTACCTTATGTGGTAGTACTGAGCTTGCGTCAATATCTGAAATGACATAAACAAATAATCGTATACTCAAGGCGATATAAAGGGCCTTGGGGAATGAACCCTCCTTTTGCTTTTGCTGAAAAGGTTTAATCCTGTCGAATGGGGTGGGGGCTTATAATGTAAGTGACCAAGATGCATAATGGTACTGCAGACTAGGCCCTAAGTCAAGGATGTGCCCATAAAAAGTTTTCAAAAATTCCTATTGCCCTCATACATCTTACCTTACACCTATCCTCTAAACTCCTGGAAGCCATCTACCCCCCTATATCTGTGCACCTTGGGCAAAGCTTTCAAATGTCTTTATGTAAAGAAACTTCCTTTACATTTAGTATATAAGTATATACTGACACTGTTGGGGAAGGAATATCTATAGTCAGGCCAGAACCCTTGAGTGACATTCCCATATGGGTTCCTTTATTAAGGGCACCATATGGGCTAGCTTAAGGGGCCAATAAGATTTTGCACCCAGGATTAAGAAGGGGCCCATATTGGCCAGTCCATATCCACATGGGATACCGCACTTCTGCAGCCATGTGGGCAACTGATATGAAAGTATAAAATATGGGTGAAGTGCAGTACATCCCACATGAGTGTGGGCTAGCCCATATGGCCCCTTGTGAACCTTGAGTCCAAAAAAATTTATGGGCTTCATGTGGGTTCACCCATATGGGGCTCATAGGTTTGCCCTTTAAGTGTAATCATTCGTCTAAGGTCCCTCATGTACCAAGGCAAACCGTCCCAGCTGCAGTTCCTACATCATACAAAAGCAATGTGTGGTAGTCTACGAAATGCCAGTTGAGGAAATATGCAACATAATAACTTGAACTGGGTTCAAGGGTGTTGAGCTTGGTTCTCAACTAGGATTTCAACTGGTTTTGAAAACCTAGTTGAGATTATTGAACTCCCAGTTGAACCCAGTTCATAACACAACCAATCCCAGTTCAGAACAGTTGAATACCATGATCCCTCATTCACTACCAGTTGGAGTCTCTTTGGACCGAGTTGATTCCCACTTGAACCCATTTAGACCCCAGTTCAACACAGTTAAATCCTAGTTGAGTCCAGTTGGATTTGCAACTGGGTTCAACTGGAATTTATGCTGGGGAGACTATTGCAATGTTAATAAAGTGGAAATTTTCTCATCCCAGACAGTTCCAATTTTCCAAACTAAGTTCGTTCTAGCCCGCTCATAATTTATCATCTCCTTGTGCAGACAAAAACACAGTTTATTACTTAAGGCCATTTCCTGATGAGTATGCAATGCCCTAATGCGTAGTCAAAACACTCTCTGTGCATTTTGTGTAATATGAACTGCTTTTGTAACTCTGATGTCAATCAAAGAGTAGTCACCAACTGAGACGTTTGCTTACCACAAAGAAAGTCGTACTTAGGGTGATGCAAATCCTTTTTCAATGTGGCTAAGTAGTACCACTATTAGCTATAGTATGCTCAATACCCTTTTTGCTAGACTACACCTACAGGTACCGCAGAGCGTTAGCTAGTCGTACAATACGCCCATTTAATACTGAAAAACGCTTTGATCACATGTAAACAGTTGTGACAGCAAATTTAATGTTTCCATGTAGGCTACTGCATAGTACGGTCCCCTTCAACTGTGGAGGCTCGTCGAGTGCGCGTCTACTCTAGCATTCCATGCCACAATCTTGGAAAGATAGATTTCTTAAGTGTGCATTCAACCATATACTGGTTTTACTGGAATCGCTGTTTAAAAGAACGCTTTCAAAGTTAAAAAAAAAAAAACAAAATAACGTTATACTGTCTGTTACCAAAAGACCTTACAAGTTTTCTGTTGTCTGCCAAAGAGCAAATACAGCCTGTTGTTGTTGTCAACGCCAAATACCAGTGCCTTGAATCGCTCAAAATCACACACTCTATTATACTGCCATTCATTTCTATTCAAGCTGACTTGAATGTGGGAATCCTGTTAGCAGCTACTTGTTTGTATTTTGTTGCTTTATCATATGTACCTTCATAGAAAACACTATTTCTTTAGCCTTTAACACCTTCCACAGCAGATGTGACTGAACTAGGAATATGTCATACAATCTGCTACTGTACGTAAGCAAACTAAGGACCTTTCTTTAACTTCTTCTCAGTTTACCAGAGGGCTGTAACCTCTCACATCCCCCTAATCAGACTATTTTTGGGACTTCATTTGACACCACCTGAACTGACACAAGCAGAACTCAAGTGCTCAGAGTAATAAAATATAGACACTGTTTCCGCGCTCTTGGAAATAATATAGTTGTTCTAGTTGCTATTTGGAAACTGGTCTAGTGGTAGACACACCTGTTGCTATTATACACAAAGAGAAGATCATAAGCGAATCATCTCTACCCCTTGCAGTTTGTAAAGAAATGGGACACTTATGTTTATGTCTTCATTGTTAAGTTTGTCAACTCCTGTAAATAGAATTTTCTGGGATTCGCATTAAAAAATAGTCTAGAGATAATTATCCAAAGGCAGCATGACATACATTTAGTTCCGACAATATTTTCTGACAACTGTAGTATCTGGCTAACTTGATCATGGATTCTATATTTGGGAAGAGCTTTGCGGTGATTTATTTCGGCATATGTGCGTAATAATTTTTTTGACAACTCGTAAATACATGCATGAAACTATTAAATGTACAAATTCACAGAGGGCGGCCTTGCTCAGATACTGTCAGATGTAAGGGTTTCTGCAATAACCCGAACAAAATTAAGCCGGACAACAATAGCTTAACATCAAATTGCAAATAGAAAGAAGGGGAAGAATACCAATCACAGCATTAGAAATGTCTATGCTAACGTTTTTGTCATAATTTGATAGGTAGGCTATTGCCAATTCCTTGTACACAGCATAAGTAGTCATATTATTCAAATGCAACTCCTTTTCCAAAATCCACCTCTCGCAACCAAAATACAAATGTATCATCAAATTCACCCGCCATTGATACAAATGCAATTTAAACAAAGTTCCAATTTTTGATCTGCTTAGATTAAATTCACTGCCGATTTGAGATAGTGAAATTATCCCACCCCTGTCGGGAGGGCTCACCTTACTCCCGGATGCCTTCTGAACCGTTTGGTCATTCAATATGAACCTTCTACTATCATGATAAAATTCTGTAGAAACAGACTTTGTACAGATAATTCCTTGCGCCTCCACCAGTCCTCTGAGTGTCCCGTTTTCGAATGTGGTCGCTATAGTGTTCATCTCAAAACAAAATCCTTTCCCCTTGACAATTAACCTTATATACCAATCTCCACCAGCCGTTTAATCATCAAATTGAATGGTGAGACCAGTATGAGGTACAATGTTAATATCAAAACGCTTCGAGAGTCTTTGCTCAGAGCCTCCTTTTAGGGAGTTACCTTTCTACCCCACTAAATAAAGCAAATGATCGACATAACCTTTCTCTCTTCTGTTTAGCAGTATCTCATGTCCGTAAAAAGCAGGTAAATTCTTTACTCTAATGCTCACAATTATGTAGCTATCCCAGAGCTTTCCGGCGCCTTGCTGCCCTGTCCACTTTGGGGCGGGGTTGCCCCCTTGACCTAAGCAGTGCCCTAAGCGGAGAGCTACTGGACCCTAAGTCGTCAGGTGAGAGCTTTGCACTTCCAAAGAGCTTTCAGAGTCGTTAGCTTATTTCACCCCCCTGGCTTTAAAATCAATCTCCGCAAGTGATCGTTTTTATAACATCATCTGCGTTACCACAGCCACCCTCTGCACTCTCATCATCTTTACAATCAAAAACAACTCATTGTAACAACTAAACCTTTCTGTAGAATAGGTTATGAAATGTATTACATTGTGCACAAGGATTCAAAAGTCAAGAGAAAACACATATTATTGTCACAAAGGACAGCCTTTATGTTGCCCCAACTAATAACTTTAAACCCGTATGATTCTGTTGACCCAATACTTCTGATTTCACTTCAAATGCCTATCATGTACCAGCATAAATATGTGGATAGATTTAAAGTACGGAAGCCCGGTCGAAGTACTGTAAGCTACAAATGCAGTGTTTCGAATTGTTGTCTTGATATACAAAGATCGAAAAGACTGGAAGAGAGGCAAGCGAAGCGTCTGCCAGGGATAGCTTGCAACCACTCATTGTTTACAGGTAAAGAAAGACGAATAATGTACTACTTGACGAGAAAGTTTACCTTAGAAACAGGTGTAAACATGTAATTGCCTGACAGAGAGGATTCAAACCAAAGAGCGAGTCAGACACTTTCGAGTGTATTTCAGTAGAAGTTTTTCTGAACTTGTTAAACAATCAGGTCTTTTTTACCTTAATACTTCCTTCTGAAATATACACCGTCGCCAAGTCAGTGACTAATGCTTTTATGAGTATCGGCACTAAAGACCTACATTGTAATATTTCTCATGACGGCCTGGCATCGTGCCCAAAAGAAACAATGGGCATTACATCATAATACACACAAAAGAACGTAACAGAAAAATATTTGCTAGATTTTGGTTGACTAGTACATTTTTTAGTAATATTATCGTTTTAACTAACTGTCATAGATGGTTAATCAAGCGACAAAATGTGTCGCCAGCACCACTCATCTTGCTCAGCCTTTGGTGTATTGAAAGTAATTCATCCGTGTACTGTAATGTTAGGCTGTGCTGATTCTCTGCTTGACCTTAAACGACTAGTTAGAGCTAAGTTATTGTGGAACTTTCCTACAGGAAGAGAACACATCATATCATTCAAAGACGGAAATCAACTGGTGTCGCCTTTTTGGGATCGTACGAGTCGTTTACCATTTGCTATGATATTTCCTAATGTTTACATGTTATCCTTTTATTTTGACGAAAAGCTATCACAATAATGTAGGTGCGTATTATTAGTACTGCATACTTGTTAAAAAGGAGATTGTTATTGCAAGGTCTTAAAGCCGGCATTAGAGGCTTTCAAAAGGGCAAGGCCGGCCCAGGAACCTCAAATATCCAAAAATTTACAAAACGGAAGGGGGACACCCCCTTCTCCTGGACGGCGATCTGAAATAAGGTTCATACCCCAGACTCGAACAGCTTCCTACGTCTATGCTTTGAAAACACGCTCTTGAGGTTTGTGCTTACATTAATTTTGGTCACGATCACATCCCAAACGTTTAAAAAGCCGTTGAAGAGTTTTGGTCACGATCACATCCCAAACGTTTAAAAAGCCGTTGAAGAGCTCAATGAACTGGCTGAAGCAGGTTAATGTCAAAAAGGCCGAGAATAATGTAAAACGTGCAAATGATACAACCTACTGCCTGTAATAATAGTCTGCTACGTCTTTATCCCAGAAATGCATGGAAGAAGGTGTGGGACGGGGGGGATTTTTCCACAGTAGGCCTATTTCACTTGGAGAGATAGCCCATATATAATGAAACCTCAGTGTTATGGAAAGACCTATGTTATCGATCTGTATTTAGTAAGGCACTTTATTCTGGTGGATCAAAACAGATAACTCATTCCTTTTGAAGATTCCACAAAACAGTTTCAAAATGGCACCCCGCCGAAATTTCGGTTCGCTTCACCTTTTGGGTAGTTGGTTTTCTCTCATTGATTAGATTTATATTGCAGTATTGCTAACTGGTACAACCTCGGGAAGGATCTAGGGTCTTTTGCAAGGGATGATGGTGTCCAAAATGAAATGGGTACATTCCCAATCTTTTAAGTTTTCATATACGAAACCAGTTTTATACTTTAGAACATATTGAACAAATACAACAAGAAATATCTAAAACTAGGGTAGGCCTATCTTGCACTCACACCCCTTCTTTACTGAAAGATCGTCGGCCGTTTATCTTACTTATAATCACACTGGAAGTACTGCGCTCTCACGACGGTGGTCATAACGAAATCCATTTAAAGGGGAGGGGTGCCAGTCCAATCTCATACCAGGGAGTGCGTGCCTAGTGTCGATGGAAATAGGACAAATCCGTCCTTTCTTACCCCGTGCAGGTTTGGTTTTAAGGGAAGGGTGACGTTATGTAATGTACCAGAGAAAAATAGGGCGTTTTTTAAGATTTTTACGAAGTTTTCTCTTCTTCCAGTTTCGTCCTATGCCTTTTGGAAGATTTTGGTGGGAAAAATCACTGCCTTTGGACGATTTTCAAGGTTAAATAGAAAAGAATGTCTCATTGCGCAATAGGCCTACTGTTCCAGTTTAATATGTGGATTTACTACTCCAATTAATGTCATAGCACGAAGAAATCTTGAAAGTTATTATTAGTTACTTTTCGTCCTATATTTCACTGGGGTGTCTTAATTTGAAAATGGTGCAATCTTCGGCAAAGCTTTCTACTGGTTATTTTGTAGAACCCTTATCAATAGTCAAGGAAGTTAGTCTTATTGGCTTGGTGAAGGGGCACGGGTAATCGTCTAAAGGGAGAGGGATTCAAGAAGCCATGCACTTTGAGAAATTGTTGTTTCTGTTAAGTTGCTTAGATGCAAAATGGACTTATATCGGGGAAAGCTTTGATTTTGTAATTAATTTAGAAATTCTTATTTTTAACTGATTTTGTCCTTTCTTTTGGTTGTATGTAGAAGAAGGTTATGTCTTCTGAGGGAACGTTTCTCCACTTTGATTTTTTTTACGCTAGTGGGCTTGAATTTAGATTGGTTCTACCTGTCACTGTAGTTATTTTTAACATATGGGGAGGGTGGTTGAAAAACAGCCAGACCATTTAAGTGGAGCACCGTCGGCACATAGCAATAGCAACGAAATTTGTGCCAAATACTTCTCAAAGACTGAAATGCAGGAAGGTGCACTTCACTGGCTATGTAAGCTGTATCTAGATACATTTTTAACGACTTATTTACACATTCGAACTTACTTCAGAGATAAATGCGTTGAACAAACTTCATTTATTCGAATAAATCATATTGCAGAAGGGAAAAGATCTCTGCTTTACTCATCGTTTTATACCAATGAATAATTGCCTAAGTTTCATATCCTGCAGTAGCATAAACGAACGCTTAATTCTGCACCTTTCATAGGTAAAAAAGATATAGTTTCTAGCCATGACATTTTTCAGCAGGCAGGTCAAGTGGTAGCACAGCATGGCATTGGCGTATGAAGCACCGTGTCCTAAGGTTGGTAAATTCTGAGCAAAATGTGTTCTTTAGAACAACAAGGAGAAATTTACGAAAAACACATTAGCTGGAGGGGCAAATTTGCCCTACATGATCCATCCTAAAGTAAGGATGCGCAGGGGCATAGCAAGACCCTCTGGGTCCATGGACAAGGAGCGATGAGGGGCCACAAAATAGTGGTATTTCAATACCAACTGCGTAAGCTCTCTCCGGCCACTCGCGCACATATTTACAAATTAACAAATACACTCTATACGGCACTATACTGGTGTCTATGGACGTTGTTAAAACTAGACACAATACAGCCATATAATACGTGTGTTAAAACGTAAAAGTAAAACCTGCATAATATGATCATCATAGCAGTGCCCAAAACCCCCAAGTTTTTTTTTTTTGATGGGGCCCCATGACATTGTCCACAGAGTCCGCCCGCTTGCTACGCCCCTGGATGGGGCAAGGAGGACGGTGGGAAGAGAAGGGCGAATGGGGTAGCTGAGAAGAGTGACACGGGGTTGGGCATGGGACGAAAACATTTACAATATAAGTTACCAGAACCTTCTTTTTATAATCTAGGCCGATTGGAAACAATACGAATACTTGTACCAAGTCAGGTACTACTCAATTCTCTGGAAATTTGGCTTTAAGAGTTGTATAGCCGAAGAAACGCGAAAAAACTTATAGTGGCAAAAAGTTGAATCTCCTGTCATCGCCTCAGGTGAGCATTTTAAATTAACTGTCGGGGCAAATGACCCCTAGCTATGGGCATAAAATGCAAGGTACTCTGTCCATTGTGTGTTCGACAGATCTGTCCATTGTGTGTTCGACAGAATGGTCAGTTGGTCATGCCTGACATGTAGTTTCGGTATCGTACAACAAATACGACAAATACAATGGAAACCCATAAGGAATGAGTTTGAAATTCCTGAACTTTGCAGGAAACACTGTATACACTGGCTACGTAAGTCAATTTCATCTAGTAGGGGTTACATTGGCTTCGTATGTTCAGTTTATCTAGTAAGGGGTTATATCATGAAGCTCTGCGTAATAGCTACTTGGTTATATTCAGCTATTTGAGTCCCAAAAATGAAAGACGACCAGTGATTTTCTAAAGGGCATGGAACGCGCTGAAAACTTTGGCGGTTATATCAATCATATTCTCTAGAACCTTGGAAAAAATAGGTAACCGCACTGATCGGCAATCTTCATGTTTGTAGGAGCAAAATTTGAAATTGAAAAGGGCACATCTGGAAATTTGTGAGGGGAGTAGAGTTCGGACTTTGCCAACCCTGTCTGGATCCGCTCCTGACCTCCAATACGTTACATCACCTAGACTTAGACTTACCATGCTTTCGGTTAAGGTTAATAGTTTCACCCTTGGTAAAATACCGATAGATAGTGATTCCCTTATATTTGTCTAACAGTACGATAAAGAACTGGGAAATTCGACCATTTTGTGCATATGGCAGACAGTAGGGTAAGACACGATTTATGTCATTCCCGATAGAAATGAGTTGCTCCAGAAGGGGGAGGGCAGCTGATCTTCCTTGCTCTCAAGTACAAATTTCAAAGTAAAGCTTATTTTTCCACCTCGTGATACCAACAATTCATGACACTTGTTTACAACGCAGCATCTTGAAACACAAAGTGACACTAAAGATGAGAGGAACGGGAAGAAAGCGGAAGTGCGGGTGTAAGTCTGACCCCTAATTAGAAAAAGAAACATACCTAGAGGTGACAAGGAGAAAGAAAAATGACAAACAGAACGAAAGACCTTTTATCATAACTGCTTTGCTAAAAATTTAACCTTAGATATTTGAAGTGCCAAGAAGTTGATTATGCTTAGCATTAAAGGAATAACGGGACATGTGATGCTTTAAGTGATCTGGAAGGGAATTCCAAAAAACCCGCAGGTCTCAACTGTCTAACCTTGGACTTGGTGAGGTACTTTTTGGAGTAAGTTTTAGCAAGCACATGCTTTCGTCTCTTTTCGTATCATGTTAGCGACTGGATTGAATATAAAAATAACACTAGCATTTTGGCAAGTTTTGTTGAGCGAAATTATGCATGAAATCATCAAACTAATTTGTCAGGTTCGAAGACAGCAAAAAATGCGACGTGATTTGTCCCTGTTTTCTCCATTTTTTCCGGGAAGGGGTAAGTCGTACCCCTGCCCTTATCTGGCTACGCTGGTGGGAGGATAATGGCTGATAATGGCAGAGGTGTGCATGAGGCTTTAGAAGAGTAACTGTGTACCACTCAAGCTGTCATGAGTGTTATCATGTTCACGCGAAGCAAGCATACCAGATCCAGGAATTTTGAAGGTGCACGGGGGGCACGGTGAAAGATTTCAAGTACACTGAACATGCTGGAGGAACACCACGAGCAAGTTTAAATGACCGGGATCCCAGGGTTAATGATACCGACCCTCACAGAGTCCAAGGGCGGAGCTCTGGTAGGGCCCACCGATCAAACCTCTCGAAAGCTATCGCAATATACAGAATAAGAACACAGAATATTATCTCGAGTTACTCTATTAAGGCTATTTAATTACTTAATATTTACATAATTTAATATTACTGGCTGAAAACAGGCTTACTCTGAGGGCATGTAGTGAGTTGCAGGGGCACATTTTAAGTTATTCATAAGTTTGGACACTAGCATGAAGCACGAAATGTACATTTAATATTCAGGAAATAGGTTTTTGCTGTAGCAAGTGTTTTTATATCGTTGGTATTATTGTTTATTATTTTTTATTTCGCAAGAGAACTCTTCTGTTCTCCAAATATGTTTATTTGTTTCAAAAATTGTGAAAGATGGGAGGAATACCTTTTTTCAACAAGTACGAAATCTTGCTCTTTCAAAGTGACGCCTATCAGAATGATATAAATGTATTGACACTGACTTTTGAAGGAGCATATAGATAAACTGTGAATGATTTGTAATGCCGATCAATCAGCCCTTCAGATAGTTACCCCATTCAATGCAAAACATCTTTTGTATCATTTTGGATTTCGATTGAAAACCGCAGGACGTACACTTGCCCTTTTGCAATATGTACTGGTGTCACATTTGTCTTCAGTATACATTTGGCAAGGTATTCCCTTAATCATGGGTGAATGGGCTACAGTAGTCTGACACGGTCAGGCCAGAAGCCAGACAAGGTACTGAAGGGGGCTAAAAGGCTTCAAGGGGGCGAAAAAATATTCAGGGGACTTCGCCCCCTGCCCCCCGGGTACGGGCTTGAACACGGTGGTATGTTCCCTGGCAGCCTGGTGTCTGTGGTCATCATAGAGATTCTGTATGGCGAATATTTGGTACCTCAATTCCCCTGACAGATTGCAGACAGCTTCAATGTACAACGCAAAGTTGTTCCTACAGTTCAAAGAATCAAGCTGCTTTCCCTCCCCACATAGGCCTATTTCTTGCATATCATTATGTTTACATGAATAGATCTGAATAGATAACACCAATACTTAGACATTCAGCTCGCATTTTCTTAATGTCTCGTCGTAAACCTTATAATTATACCTCAACTCCACTCAGCCTCAACAGAAATGTAAATTTTGACCAAGTTTCTGACAAATCTTGTTAATTTTCTTCATCTTCCCTTTCTTTTTTGTTTTCTTTTCCTTTTTACCCCCTTCTGTTCATAAAGCCTCTTCCAATCCGCGCCTGGCGCGAAGAGTGACGACGGAAAGGAATTACAGTTTTAAGACTAAATACAGAGGCTAACACATTGCATTGGAGGCCCGTTCTAGTACAAACTACAATTACCTTAGCACTGAATATTGTGTGATAAATATCAGCTTAGTGGTGACAAGTGAAGGACAGGGGAAATTGGGGGATGCCTCCCAGAAAGCACAACTATAGTATATTTTGTCCATGTCGAGGGCTCAAAAGATTTTCTACAATTACCTTAGCACTGAATATTGTGTGATAAATAACAGCTTAGTGGTGAAAAGTGAAGGACAGGGGTAATTGGGGGATGCCTCCCAAATGGCACAACTTTAGTATTTTTGGTCCATGTCAAGTTTTCATGTGAGAATGTTGCAAAGCGTGGAAGTATTGGTTAACAAGTCTTATCTTTACACAGGTCATAGCCGGGTGGTAGATGGGATAGTTTCTTCCACAGTGAACACTGTTAAGGAGCACAATGGGTCTTGAATTGAATTGCAATGAATAAAGGAAGAGATACAGAGAAGAAAGTGGAGAAATACAGAAAAAAGCCAACCTTTAACAACATTGTCTACAAACGTATTAAAAGTATATCTTTCTTCGGGGATTGGGCGGAACTTCTCGTTAAATTATCTCTGCTAAGATCCATTGAAGTGGTTAATGATGAGAATGTACGAAAACAGGTGAATTGCTGAGGAGTGATGCTAGTCTACCGATCTCTTGACGTGAACATAATGATATATGAGCAGGGGGCAAGGATTGTTGCATTACTGTTTGAACATTTTTGTCAAAGAGAAATAAATCTTCAGTCTAGGGGATTGAGATGCAGAATTTTCGTCATACTAACTTTGTAGGATGATTAAAGACGTCAGGCTGGAGAGGCGCAGTACCGCAGGCACAAGGGCATTCGATTTGTATTCGATTTTTGAAAATTTTTAAATTAGCTCAAAAGGCGTTTAAACCATACAATTTTGCAAGGGATGGAAAGAAGTATGTTTTCGACTGAGCGACGGATTTATTTCAATCATTTTCTATCACAAATCATTTGAAAACCATCCTAGTTTTGGCAAACTAACCCGTCGCCATCTACCAAGAGTTCCGGGTGCTTCGCGCGCTTTCAGCCAATACTTCGGCTTATTATCAATATAAGGTCTCAAACGCATTCGCATTATTCATCGATGAGGGTCCTACAATAACGCCAATCGTTCATGTGCATAGACGTGATTACAGAGGAGCACAGCATTGTAAGAACGAGAAGAAAGGGACATCATTTCGTCCCCTTTTCTTGAGAAACTATTATAAATTGAAATCTTTTAGGAACTACCAGGTAACATACTAGCATTCTAATCCGGCAGAAACATTTGGGGGATTTATAGTGTCTTGGTGCAGAGTCTGCGTGCAACTACTTTGTTACAAAAATGATTTTTGATGGCAATTTTTCGCGCCCCGCGCGCATTTTTCATGTTTGACCATTGTATCTAATGGCCATAATTAGGGCAATAACACGGCAGATCATTCTTCTGGGAATAACAAATTTCCGAAAATTAGAAGTACATTTCCACACTCTGTATTAGAAATTTTCAACATATGATCAGCTCGAAAGTTTTCAAGAGATAGCACTCGTTTGTAGGCTAAGCCATCTTAAATGAACATAAAGTCTTCAAATAGGGGAGAGAGACAACCTGAAACCCTTCCTCAGGACGGCACGTCTACATGATGTGACAAAAGAAGGATCCACGCCGATTGCAAACTAATAATAAGAAAGCATATATGCACCCTTTTCACCGACTCTCTTAGTTTATGTGGGTGCCTCCCTACTCACCAAAACCTGACCGCACCACTGATCGTGCGGACTACAGTGCCCATTCCCCAATAATAATCTCTCACCAAAAGTCTGCCAGCGACAAACAGTGTTGCCAAAACGTTTTAATGGGAACGAGTGCACGTCAAACGCCAAACGAGAGGAATAATTTCGGCGCTCTTCCCGCGCGATTATTGTTGCCTCTCATGCTCCATACTCGACTAACATTTTAACTAAAATTGAACAATCATTATGGTCAATATCATTTCTAAATTTAGTGAATGAAGATATCGTGCTTAAGGTAGCGTTGAAGTAACTCAGAATCTCCCTGGGCCTAACAGAGTAACTGGAGCCTAGCTTCTCGTTCGTTGTGCACCTATGTGGCATCTTGAGATTTCTTTTCATGCCAACCCTCCTTCCCCCTAAAAGTTTCTGGATCTGCGCTTGATTGGCTATGAACAGTCCATTAGACTCCTGAATATTCTGATTGCTATGAAATTTATTACAGATTCAGGCATTATTACATTATACTTTAGATATATCCAGGAGTATAGTGCTTACAAAACCGTCCCGCTCAGAGCAATACTACTTAAGTAGGAGTACTGAAACTACTTTTTCTCAGCGGAACATAACATTTTCAGATAGGGAACACGAACATACAACATATAGGCAATATATTTGGGTTCACAAATTGAAGGAGGTTGGACTCAGTTAGAATGACTAATAAGGGGCTAGAATACACCGCAGGAAGTATGGACAAATTTTTGCTCTCACTAAGGATCAGAATACTTGTCAAAATAAGCACTCGAAATTACTAGCCATGTAAATTTGGTTGCTTACAATACTTTTCCATAAGACGCATTCGAGAGACAAACATTTTTTTTTATTTATTCGCAAAATTATAACTGTGTCACGCAACATCACAGTCTTTATTTCATTACAGTTTTCGTCAGCTTGAAACCGCATTTTTGCGGTTAAGCTTAAGATACTAGGCATCCATCTTTGAAACATTTCCAAGGATTCATTTGTATTTCCACTTATGATGTGACTAGAATCGGATTAAGTGGC
>WURT03500432.1:0-14503 GCA_009936505.3 Holothuria glaberrima | reverse complement strand
TTTTGTGGAATGCGTCTTCAGTTATTAAATAAAGATCAATTTGCATCTGTAAGTGAAGAGAAATTGTTAAAACTTCAAAAATGGAAGCATCTAGTTGTAACTTTATCGTGATAATATGTGTAGTATTTACCTTACTACCATATATCAGTGCAATTAACAACACCAGCGAAGAAGCTGCCTTACAATTGTTAGAAAGGTACACGGAAGAAGGAGAGAAAATCTTTCATGATAATGTCCTACAAAACTGGAATTTGTATACAAATTTAACGGAAGAAAATCAGCAAAAGACAGTAAGTACTAATATATGCAGAGCTTTTTGGTTCGACTCATGACATCATTTTGTACTATGGGCTTAGTACTTTAAGCTATCACATTCTAGTTTTAGCTATAATACGGGGTAGTAACGAACTTAGTAAGGAACAAAAGGGTGTACCGTTTCAACATCATAGCCGGATTAACCCAGTAATCGAGGCAACCTATAGGTTACGGGCCCCCGATATTTTTACTTTTAGGGGGCCCGAAAATTTCTATGCACTCTAATAATTAGCCCCGGCCCAAAACTAAATTCACAACTGACCGGAAAGGTCCCCTACACAATAACTTACAGGCCCCACTGAAGGTAGATCGGGCTATGTTCAACATTCAAGGGGTGAGGTGGAGTAGGTAATTACGAAACGGGGATCTCTCTTTATAACCCTTTTTTCTTCATTCTGGGCTTGGGTGGGTAGAAATATGGGCTTGGGTGGGGTAGAGATATTGCAGGTGGATTGGTAATGTAAATAGGTAGAGAAGGAAAAGAGAAAAGAATATTTGGAGAGGCCGGGGCGAGAAGCTGCGCCCTTTAGTCTTAGAGTAAATGCAGTCTTCCAAATTAAATTAATGACTTTAATTGCATATACTTTTCTTGTCTATGGATGAGTCAGAAAGGACAGCGCACTTAATTTAATATTTACTGGATGTGGCGTTCAGGAGGTCCCTTGGGCCCTTCGGTGGGTTTTAGGGGAAAGCTCCTGTAGGGATATGGAGGTAAATCTACCAGAAAGAGAGAAACTAGAGTTTGGTGTATTTTGCGAATGTGGACATTGTGTGTAGAATGAAGAAATTTACCATCTTCTTTATCTCCAATTGGCATTTGTTTTATATTACAGAGACCAATCACAATTCGAACACCTTTCTTGCGAAACAGCTTAGATTGGAAAATGGCCGAAGACGCCATTTGGCACTCTTTACAGGAAGACGCTCAACACAAAAGTAGACATAATTTTTTTTCCGGGGGGGGGTTCAAGTGTCTGTGATAAACGCCCTAAGCTCCCCCAGAATTCAATCTCGTCTCCGAAAAGATATCCAGTTTAATTAAAATTATCATTGCCTCAAAGCATTTTAGTGTAATCTCGTTCCTCAGAAAAAATTTTCGCGCCCCTTCAAGTTATCTCACTCCTTTCCGAACCTTATCTGGAAACGGGCCTGGGTATAAATCTAGTCGGTCAACTCTGTCTTTCTCCATTATACTCCACTCCTTATACCTGAGAACGGTAGGTAAGGCAGCCTCATAATTCACTGATGGTAACTACTGTCTCGAGCAGTGGCGGAGCAAGGGAATTCGGTCGGGGGGGGGGAGAATGGCCCGTAGGGGAGCTTCGAAATAGGTAGATACCCTATTTGAGTCCATCTATTCTATTTGTCGGGAAATTATTATAAATTATTGGGAAACTAGTCACAAATTAAGAGTTTTATGTCCGTAAGTGATCTCCACCACACTCTTCAGGAAGCTTACCATTGTCTTTTGAAGAAATCTAGGCTGTGGGGACTTAATATTAATGTATGGTATTGGATATAATTGTGTGCCATAAAATAGACACCATATCACTTGAACACTGTGAAGTGAAGGGATTTGGGAATGTGATGTAACTCAACTTGACTGCTCGTCGGTGATAAGTTGTAGGTATTCCTGGTCAGTCGCGTTCGGGTCTTAGTCGGATTTTAGGTTAACCACGCAACACACTGCCGATGTGGATATAAGTCTATCTACTCTTCATCAATCTCACATAGGGGAGAACACATTGACTTTCTGCACCCGTCGTCTGATTTTGAAAACGCTTGTGTTTTGACAAATTCATAAAATGGGTCGCAGTTAGATTGATGACAGCTGCACCGTGACTGCCACGACTGACATGATTACCCCTCCTTCCCGAATCCACTGCAAATGTCAAGCAGTTTGGTATGTCTGATGTGATCACGACTTAGATGGTCACCGACTGTCGAGTCGAGACCAGAATTTGGCACACACATACACTTCACCGACCTCGGCGACCCGGTGGCTGGTTCTCACTTCACCGTCGCTGTCGGGTCGGGCAGTGTATGCTGGTTTTCCACTTACTCAAATCGTTAAATTGGAATGCGTTCGTGTTTGCAGTAAACACTTGAAAGTGCTCACAATTTCCACTGCGATGGTTGCGAAGGCTCGCTTCCCACTGCATGTGTAGATGCAGTGCCTAAGACGTTATTAAGATGCGTTTCAAATGCTATTTTTGTGGTGCACTTCGCGCGCATCCATCACATGCGCCGATTGTTCCATTACTAATGCAAGAATGACAGGGAGGGTGCATTGGACTAGCGCAAAACTCCGCGTAATCTTTACAATTGCTCATCGCAGCTCCCAACCCTCAAACCTGTTACATGATAAAAAAAAAAAATTGGCTCCCCACAGAGAGACATGTAATGCTCAAATGGGCCCTTGGACGGACAACTGAGCCTCATGTCAAAGACAATATTTTCTTTTTCCTTGGGATTAGTAACTTTTTGAACTTCCTTGAACAAATTGACCTTGTTGAAAACTGGCTCACCAAGGTCAAGTTGAAATTGCCAAAAGTTAAGTTGCGTTCACGGTAAGTTTATTGATTTTTGTCTTATCCTTCCGTTACACCTAAAGTTTCCTTTCTTTACTTTTTGCAAATATTTTTCTCAAACGAGGTTTATGAGTAAACTGTACTAGACACAGATATTTTTTTCTAGAATGTAACCCATACTTGTCGGAAAAAGGTCCAGCACCCCCACTTATCGATTCTTAGTAACGCCCCTGACGGGTGGAGGCGTGGGTGTCCTGAGCACTTTTTCCGAAGAAATGTCAGAAGTTTGCCAGGAAAGTAACAATTTTTGTTTGAAAAGGCATAATATAACGCCCCGGCCCTCTTAACGGGAGGTGACAATGGACCTGTAGATATAGGAAACAGGTGAAGTAGGTTATGCAAGTATACAACAGCTGTTGCTGTTAAGGGAAAGAAGGGTGGAGTCTGAAAATGTTTAATAAACTTTTAATCATAGAATAGCAAGACGGAAGTGGGGTGAGTCAAACTGTGCCATTTTTGGTCCCAGTGAGGTTTTTCGGTGCAGTCACTGATATTTTTTGATATTAGACGGGGCTTTTTGACCTCAGGGCCCAATTTTGTCACTTTTGCCTTTTTAAAGACCATCCTAAAGCTGCAATTTAAAGTTTTATACTTTCAAAAAATTGAAAATGTCATGGGGAGGTTCCCAGATTCTAAAGGTTAAGCCTTTTTTGGCAGATACATGATTATCTCGATATTGCACGCAGAGTGGTCACGCTGCACAATGCACGATTCCAAAAAGAGGTGTGTTTGTGTGCTCAGGGAGGTGATATTAGAATTACCTCCCTGGTGTGCTTATCTTGTGAATGCCCAGATTCCTGCAATTTGCATTTCACAGTTTGAAATTTCCAGCTTGTTGAGGCTGTCTCACAGTCTCCCTTGTCGATGCTTTCGGATCCTCCTCACCAAGTGAGCCCTATAGTGTGAAATCCTGGGTTTGTACCTGACTGTACCTAACTGAATTAACCAAAGAAAATACTGTATAAGTCAATACCATTGTTTACCTTGTTACATATAACGTATGAACTTTGTCGAACGGGTAGAATTGTATGAAATTTTTAATCGACATGTTTGCCTGAGTGTATGTACTCTTACAAATGTTAGCAAGGTGCATTACCACATTTCCTTTCTCTCACTACTCACCCCCCCCCCTCCACTTATGTACTCATGACTAACCTATTGCTTTGGAGACGAATTGGGCACACAGATATGGTGGGTTAAATTTCTTCTTTAAACTTTTGTTAATCGCCTACAGTTCAGTTAGGTCAGGGATCTCAAACACAATCGACTCTCAAAAACCATTTCCATGCACAGAAATGCATTTCATTGTTTCTTGCTTCGAAATTGTACACAAACACAAAACACAAAGTTGATGTTGTCCTTTATTCTGTTTCTGTGGTACCGGTAGGGTATAATGTAGTTATGACGTAAGGAGCTAAGGCTGTTGCAACCTGAACAAAAAAGTACTTAGGCAACATGGTTGGTACATTCTAAAAACAAAAGAGCGAAATTCACTCCAAAAAGGAGGTGTGCTGAGGGACGACTCCTAGCAAGAGTGCATTTCACCTTGAGTGGAGTGAAAATTCACTCCAAATAGAGCGATATTTCACTCATGTAAATGGAAGGAAATATAGTTGTTCTATCTGCAGTAAATTCCACTTTTTAGTTTTTAGAGTGTAACGTGATGTACCCCACGTAAGCAATAGAATGGTGGGGGTTGAAAAACAAATTTTTTAGAACAGTTAATATTGCATAATTTATTCAAACAATCTCAAGTTGTAGCCTGACTCAAATGGTTTGAGTAACTTCTCAGGTAACGAAAGGGAAAGGAAGACTAAATTTAAGAAAACTGTACAAAAGCTGTAAATGCAGACTGACATATTTATAACGTTAATAGGTAGCATTTATTCTTTCCGTTCCCTAGGCTATATCCGCGGCTAATCTTGGTGGCTTTATCAGGGAGATAAAGGATGAGATAGCGTCCTTTGATTTGTCTGCACTGACCGACGACACTCGAATTCAACTTGAACTTATTATGTCCTTCAGCGGATCGGGTTTAGGTGGAGACAAGCTGAAAAGGGTACGTATCGACAAAGTTTTCACAGTGGCCTACATTTTTTGTTCCTTCATTTTCAAGGTGACAAATGCCCCAAAATTGTAGTGCTGAAAGCAGTGGCGTCGCCAGGATGTGTCTCATGGTGCTAAGGAAGCTCGGGTTTAGACCGAGATTGGGGGGGGGGGCTTAGGGGGGGGCTTACGATAATAAAAACGGTACCATAACATACGTGTAAATTATATACAGGCACAGTGGCGTACGCAGGATTTCTCTCAAGGGGGGGGCATGCAGTATTTTGTGTGATCGGTGGCCTGGGGAGGGGTGTCCCCTCCCCTTTGAAAATTTTTGAAAAATTAGGTGTGCTTACATGCAATCTGGTGCCAAATATGCTACCTTTTGAAGTAAAATTTGTGTTACAAATTTTGCTTATTTTAAGGAACTAAAAAAAATTGGCATTAGTGAGGGAGCCATGGGGAGACAATCCCTCCCCTTTGAAAATTTTTGAAAAGTTACATGCAATCTGGTGCCACATATATGCTACCTTTTAAAGTAAAATTTGTGTTAAAAAATTACGTATTTTTAGGATCTAAAACAATTAACAATTGGCATCCGTGAGGGGGCCATGGCCCATTGCCCCCTGGGTACGCCACTGTACAGGCATATATATATATATATATTTTTTTTTTCAATTCGGAAAAATGTAGCTAATGTTACTGAGACATACGAGCAACCGGACTTGTTCACATTGATGGGAGTTACGATTCGGCCTGTAGGTAAAAAAATATCGGCATTAGAGTGAGAAGGGTTATGCCTAAATAAGCCACTGGCCAAAGGTGATGATTGTAGAACAACACATGAATAACGTCAGCCGAATTGTTATGTTTGTAGAGACAAATTCTCTGGGTTAGCAATTAAAATATTTTAAAGGGCAAATTCTATACACACTATTCTACTAGGCCAGCTGTGAAAAGAAAACAAAGGCAATGGAGAAAACGAAACACTTTAAAAAAAAAAACGTTTACGAATGGAGGTTTTCTTTCTAAATACTTTTTTGCCCCACTTTGTAAAGCTGTTTAAATACGAAATACACGAGCGTCAAAAAATAAACCCCACTGTTGAATCGCGTTTACTTGTTTAATACATAATGTTTAATTTCTAAACATATTAAAGTTTAGACGTACTCACAAGTGGGGAAAAAATTTTTATTTGCTCAAACCTTTTTTTTCTATCTTGGAGGTCATAATAAATTCAAAAACAAGTAATGGTAGAAATAACTCTTGCGAAGTGTTTGTAATGCTTCCTTTGGAAAGAGAGTTTTAAAGAGAGAGGGTTAAGCAAGAAATTTTTTTTTGGTATATGGATAGGGAACTTAATGTAAGCATACTGATGAAATTCCATTCAGTTTCGAAGCGTACTTCTCTGGGGGAAGCATGGTTATAACGTCTGAAGAGAGACAAAAGAAAGCTCATTAATGTGAGGTCATGATGTCACACGTGCTTGCTTCAACTTTACTTTGGGTAAAACTTTCTCTGGCAATATCTCGAAAACTACATCTCGGATTCAAATGCAAATTTCATTAGAAAGCTTAAAGTAAGCACCCTTTTATTATTTCAAGACTCGATTCGAGCCTACGCCTTTATTCTTTTAAATTTTATAAACCGAACAGTCATAGTACTATTCACCTCCTTAAAGAGTGAGGACCTTCCACACTTGGTTTTGCATGTCGGCATCGTTATCAGAATTATTAGACTGCCAACATTTTTTTATATGTGTGGAATTGAAGGCGGAGAAAGTTTCGGGCTGAGAAACTGAGCAGGCTTTAATTTGACCAAAAAGACCTTTCGATCGATGAGTGTTGTTAAAGGTGTACACTGGACCTTCATTGGACCTAACTGTTACGTGAAAAAGGATGGGATGATTTTGTGCCTGCCAGTCTTGTCTTATTTTGTAGCATTAATCAACTGTAGCAGTATAGTACATAAAAACACCACGGCGAATTATTAACCCCGCTTTACCTTCGCGCCCGAGAAAACCATGTTGGATTTTGAAGAGCACCCTTCAGATGTTGCCCCCTCCACACACACACACAAACACGCACACATACATTTTGACCTGTTGCTTCACCCCTGACCTCTAGCATGGCGGTTGTACATCTTGTAAATGGAACGATCATGACCGGATGACAAACAGTATGGTTATGAGCAACAGACGAGGTGTACGACAGTAACATCCACTGCATACGTGAGTCCAGTTGAGTGTCCTGTTACTATGGACACCTTTAATTAACTAAATGTACTGCGTAGCAAATTAAGTCCCTGGGCGAAGGCGGCTTTGCCATATTTCTCTACAGCAGTAGCCTTTTCAAGGGAGACATGGGGTATTTGCTCCCTTAGTCTATGCTATCGTTACCACTTCGTCCAGTCTGCTCCTGCACAAAGGTATACAGTTTACAGACGTAATGCGCATACACAACTTATCCCCAAAAAATCTGCTCGCCTCACTTGACCCCTCCCCACATTTGTAATCTTAGTAACGTTGCTCATCCACACTTCTAATTGAGTTGCCATCACCCACATTTTACAAAGTTTCTATGTTTATCACTCTTTGGCTAGATTACAATTTCATGAACCAAAAAGAGGTTGGAAATTCATGTGAAAAGTGAAAGTTTCCGCCGGTATCTTACACATATCTTAGACGTACACGTCAATTTAAAAATATTTAATTATTTATTAAGCTGGTCTGAACAATTCATCAAGTAGCTAAATTACCTCCATTTTACACTTAAAAGTGTCTATTACAGGAAGGTAAATATCCCTGATTACATGTCAAACCCTAACATGAGTCATCTAGGTCAATTGGGAGCTAATTATCCAGTAAATCAACCTAGATTGCGATAGTTTCCTTGCATTGAGTTATGCAAAAGTGACGGTTTGCTTCACTCTGCATTACAGTGTAAAGTAGTTGAGTCCAACTATTTCCTCCATTGCCAGGTGGTGAGAAGTGCAAATTTCTATAGAGCGTCCCCCACAATGATAACAACTATATAAAGGTTTGCAACTTGAAGAGCGTAATATAATGCACCTGCAGTTTTACCATAAATTTTGAACTGATGTCTTCTTTTAAGTCTGCTTCAAAATATTTAAAGCTCTGTTGACATAAAAGTTACACAGCTGGGTGTTTGATGTAAAAAGCTTTCAAAATCACGACAGAAGCGGCAATTTCCTTTGAAATCTATCAATGTTGGTCATTTTACAGGGTGATTTCTATTTCACACTTGAATGCTAATTAAACATGACCAAATAGCCCTATGCAAATTTGTGAAGTTAAAAAGGTTCACCGAATATTAGTCAGGGTAACCCTGATGTTAGGGGACTTGTTTACATTTGATCTTATCATTTACCCCTAACGTCAGGGCCCATAACATGAAGAAAGTCACTTCCCAACCCCCCCCCCCCAAAAAAAACGTGGAGAGCCAATCAGAGATAAGAACGGTCATCTGATATGAATACCATGAATATCCATATAGTTGCAAATTTTAAGCCAATGGAAAACGTGGATGGAAAACAACATCTCTTGTTAACAAAACAGGGCACCTTTTTTTTCGTTGAATCCAGTCCTTAATAGAAGTCTAGCACATGAAAGGATGATAGCATATTCTCCATACCTGTCTGTAGTTAGTTAGTTAGTTAGATGAGGTTTAACGGCCCAGTTTCCAACCATTTGGTTCAAGTCGAGCCTCACGCCTACATCATCGAAGATAAACATTGAAAATGTTCGGAATTTGTTTGTAACAGCTGAGTTGTTCACTGCGACCAAAACCCAGGCGTTCAAAGTCTTATATATATATATATATATATATATATATATACTTAGGCCTATACTTATATCATTGGGTCGTCGAGTGGCAGAGTGGTCTATTCCAGCTGCTGTGCACCAATGTTTCACATGTGCATGGGTTCGAATCCCGCTCGATGTACGTGGGTGTTTCTCCGGGTACTCCGGCTTTCCTCCCACTCGGCATAGGCTTGCCTCTAAAATCGGTTGCCCAGCCGACGAAGTCGGTTGCGCGCCAGACTGAAGCACCTTCGGGTGGACCAGTTGACTAGCCGACTTTTTTACTTGCATCATTGTGCATACACACTGTACGTATTTGTAACACTTCAAACGCCCAAGACTCAAACAACGCACGATGTCAGTGTTATTGTTTGAACCCTTTCGGTGACCAATGGTGATAGAGCTACTCATAAAAATGTATTTTTAGACTCCAAGCTCCACCTTCTCTGGAAGTGAAAATCAGTACTATATACCTGACTTCGATCGGTGTGCCCGCCGGCCAAATGACGTAGCCCCCGATGTCAGGTTACCCTGACTAACCAAGTATGGTTAATAATAGCCTTTGTTTTTCCACCCTAAGGACAATTGTAGCATTGGTATTCCGTGAAGAATTCGAAGTTAAAATTTTTCTTGAAAAATGTTAATATTACTTACCAAACTGTAAAACTATCTGCTGAGTAATTAAGAGATAAATTCATATATGCAGGATTAATAAAAAAAAATGCTAATATTATGTGACACTCCCCACCATTATTTTTGCATAGGCATTATTTTTTGCATTGGTAGTAGTGGCATGGAACCCTGTAGGACGTTGTTGTAACACAGTGACGAAAACATGCTTATGATCCAGCAAAATGGAAAGGAATTGCCATAATTGTGATTAAAGAGGAATTTCCTACTTTTTGGAAAAAGGTTACAGTGTGAGTACAATTATAAAGAGTGACTTTGAGACTTTGATAATATCGAGGCATTAAGAAACAGTCTTCGACAATTGCCGTTTCATTGTAGCCTAACCATATATTTGTATATCCTACACTTGAATACCTTTGCTGTGGTTTGAGCAAAAAAAGATAACTTCAAAGTGTTCAAAATAGAACTCACAACTACCTGTCCTCAAAGTGTTAATTGCTGGAGACTCAATTTTGCGCAATCTTACAGATAGTGACTTTGAAGACAACGTGAGAGTTGTCTGCTTGAGAGGGTCAACGGTCAGTTCTCTGAAGGTGTATTTCGATGAACATGAAATCCAAGACACTAACCACGTTATTCTTCACATTGGAACTAACGACGTTGCAAATAGCACCCCAGTTCCACATATTTTAAGTGAGTATGGAGACCTTGTAACGTCACTACAAATTAAAAACACCTTAAAGTGACAAAATCAGGTTCTTGCCCAAGGATGGATACGTACTACGATTCTATCAAAAACCTTCGCAGCAACCTCAAGGAACTAGCCATAAAATTTGATTGCAATTTTATAGACAACAAGCCTTCATTTTCTTGGTGACGGTGGACTCCCCCTTTTGATGGGTTACACCTCAGTCAGATAGGAAACGATAAACTTAAAGCTAAATTTTCAATAATAGGTCATGTCTGTATAAGGAATAACCATAGAAAGTCACCAGTCAACAGAAGGGCCATACCTTCACTATAAAAACATCCCAGTGAAATTTAACCAGATAGGGGTCATTGGTTTTCCATACATTTCCTGGTTAAAGTTGCCAGGAGATCCTGTTCATATTTAACCAGGAAAATGTCAAATTTGACCAAGATGTTGTAAAAAGTCATTACTTTAACCAAAAATGCTTCTCTGACCCGGATTTCGTGGTCATTTCCAACCAGGAAATTTATGAACAACTTCTGACCCCTATCCTGGTTAAATTTAACCAGGATGTTTTTAGAGTGTTACAAGACGCCACATCAGTTACAATAACGAGATGCGCCAGAAAATCAACGGAGCACAGTATCCTCGAAGCCTATATTCCAGGGAAAGAGGCAGTTACTACGGTCATTTAAAGCCATCATACGCGACAAGAAGTAACAGGACCAATTTCAATAGGTTGAATCCCAGAAGTCATATCGAAAGTTATCAAAGAGGATGTTATAAGTGCGGGGAAAATAATCAAAACGTGAAAGGGTGTCGCTACAGTTCGTCGATTCAATGCCGGTTGTGTGGACGTCTAGGTCGCGGGGAAAAGTTTTGTCGTAGTCGTTAGGACACTGGCCATGGTGTCTGTGTCGAAAGCTTATATGGAATAAACCATTTACATGGCCATCTTGGTCATCAATTAATACAAAACTGCTTTTACGACCTACCGCATGAATGTGTAAATGCTAATATTGTTGGTCACTCTTGTGGAAAATTGAAAGAATGTACTAGTAATAATCACAACAATAACTTTCAAGCAAGCAAACAGAGTATGAAGAACAATGAGAATTTTAGTATAAGGGAAAATGATGATAAAATAGATAATTATACCATGGCTTCTTACGATAACGAAAGTATGTACTTCAGTCTAGAAGACGGGTGTATTCCTGTGCTGGAAGGCAAAGGTATCAAAATACATATTTAAACTGTCGTAGTTTATTGAATAAAATGGATGAAATTCGGTACCGTATCTCTTTAAAAATGCTCCATTTGACGTTATATGTTTTAACGAAACGTTTCTTGATGAAAATATCGACAATAGTGAAATTGCCATAGATAACTACTGTGTTAATAGGAAAGAAAGAAATCGTCATGGTGGTGGGGTGGCAATCTATGTACAAAATAGCTTGCATTACACCCTCAAATGCAATGGTAATAGCGATCTGCCGACAGAGTCTTTGTGTATTGAAGTTAAACCACCCTATCAGAAGTCAGTTATAGCAGGGAGCTATATTGGTTATAGTGTGTACAGCCTACCGTCTGCCTGATTCATTGTAGTCATTCTACAATGAGCTGGAACAGTATATTTAGGCAATCGATCATACAGATATAAATTTAGTGTTAGTTGGCGATTTTAATCGTAACTTTGATGATAAGTGTAGTACAAATGATAGGAATTGCACTAGATTGAAAAATGTAACTTATATCAGATGCAACAATTAGTAACAGATCATACCAGGGTAACTGAAAGAAGCAGTACTATTATCGATTTAATTTTTACATCAGCTAAAAATATGCACAGTATATCTGGAATATTTCCGACATCTGTCAGTGATCACTTTCTGATTTTTACAGTTATTGGAAAGACGTTTGTTAAAAGTTTTGAGAAAACAATTAACTACAGAGATTTTAAAAACTTTGACCAGGAAAAGTTTTTGCACGACCTTTCCTTAATTAATTAGTCAGATGTTTTAGAATATGATAATGTGAAATCTGCTGTTGAAAATTGGTACATTTTATTTCACAAAGTTTTGAATATGCATGCTCCAACCCGTACGAAAAAAAAATAAAGAAAGAATGAGCACATGTCCTTGGATAAATCGTGATATTATTAAACTTATATGACACAGAGACCACTATGAAAAACAAGCTAGGAAAGATAAAAGTCAAGCAACGTGGCAGCATTATAGAGTCCTGCGAAACAAAGTATCAAGAGCTCTGAAGCGTCCAAAGGCTTGCAAAAAATAAAATTGCTGAGAAATTCAATATTTTGTTTTACTTCTGTTGCCCATTCCATTGTACCTACGAATCCTAGTCATGATATTACTAGCAGTAATACCGATAGAATATTCAGAGATTGTGATACAGCTTACGTGACAGAGTACTTCGTAGCTACAGAATTAGATAAGATGTCATGCAAAAAAGCTGCAGTTCAGGGTATAAGCTGCAAAATTCTAAAAATTGCCAAATATATCATTGTACCTTCTCTTACAGAAATTATTAATTTATTGATAAGGACTAAATCAGGACTAAATCAGTATCAATTTACCAAATCTGTGGAAACAAGCGAAAGTTACACCGATCTTTAAGTCGGGTGATCGAAATGATGTATCAAATTATAGACCTTGCCAATTTTATCAAAAGTTTTAGAAAGGGCAGTTTTAATTCATTTTATTCTTATTTAACGAAATTTAATATCTTAAGTGAAAATCAATCAGGGTTTCGTCCAAAGCACTCGTGTTGTACAGAACTTTTAAAGTTACTTGATGAGTGGACCACTAATATAGAAAACGGGAAACTGTATGGTATTCTCTTGATAGACTTGCGAAAAGCCTTCGACTCAATTAATCATTCTCTTTCACTTAACAGATTAAGTTTGCTAGGGTGTTCTGACCGTGCTATTTTATGGTTCAGATCTTATCTTAAAATCGTTAGCAAAAGGTTTGTTTTAAGAATGGTGTTTCGTCATTTGTCGATATCAATATAGGCATCCCCCAAGGAAGTATTTTAGGACCACTTTTATTTACCGTCTACATAAATGTTGATAAAGGCAATGCCTGACATCAAAGTTGATATGTATGCTGATGACACGACTCTCCACATTGCAGTTAATAATCCTCATGATGTAATATATCGCTAACAATCTGCAATGAATAGACTATTGAAATGGCTTGAAATAAATAGGGTTGAATTGAACGTAGATAATGCTAAACTCATGTTCATTGGATCCACCAAAAAGTAAATTTTATCAAAAGAAATGAAGTCGATAGCACGGTTAAAGGTTGAGATTGTTGATTCGGCTAAAATTTTAGGAATGCATGTAGATTCGCAACTAAAATTTCATAAGAATGTCGAAAGTATTACTCAACAGATATCAGGTAAAATTGGTTTTCTTCGTCGCCTTAAGGCTACTATTCCTCCGAAAGAACTGTTCCTTCTGTTTAAGGCACTGGTGAATCCACATTTCGACTTTTGATCGTCTGTCTAGTCGGGTGCATCTGCGGCAAACAACGATAAGCTTTTCATGTTACAAACGAGTGCCCCGGGGATGATTTTTTATGCTCCCTAGAATGCACCCACCAAAGATCTCTTCTCAGTACTTGATTGAATGCCATTACCCGAATTACTGGTAGGAAATGATTGTAAGATGTTGTTCAAGTATATGAATGATCCAGCACCAAATTATCTTTGCAAATGTTTTACTTTATTTGACAATAATATTTACTGTACTAGACAACGGACAGGTAAAACTTAAATATTACCACGGTGTAAGACCAGTATGTACAGTAAGTCTTTTGTTTTAGGAGGAGCCAAAATATGGAATAGTCTAGAGCAGGACATAAAGTGTTGCCAATCCCTCCACTTTTTAACATAAATTAAAGACCTACCCAATCTTGCCCCTGTTAGCTCAACATTTTTACTCATTTTAGTCTGTCTTATTACAGAGGGTAGCCTACCTCTGTTTTACGTAATGCCTTTCACATTTATTTTTTTTATGTTATATGTATGGACCATCTTTCACATTCTATATCGATTTTGTAAAGTGTTGGTTTAGCTTATTGCTTGTTTTATTTTGTTATTTCGTTCCATTCTCTTACATTTGTCTTAAATCTTTTAATCGTTTACTTTTTGTACTTTTACGTGATATCTAATGTTTTACCGGTTAATACGTCTTTCTGTTTTATGTTCCTAAACCTTTTTGAAGCAATGTTTTATTACGTCTTTCTTTTGTAATCTGTTCTTACATCAGTTTTATATGTTTACTACTTTTTGTACTGTTTGTTTTACTTTGTACCCAGGGCCCCAAGGAAAAACAGTCCCTTGGGACAGCACGGGTTACTCTGGAAAACGAAAGTAAAT